>SKCR01045214.1:0-56197 GCA_019454045.1 Zanthoxylum bungeanum | reverse complement strand
CATTCCCGAACCGTTACTGTAAGGTGGTCCATTCCCGAACTGTTACTGTAAGGTGGTCCATTCCCGAACCGTTACTGTGAGGTGTCCATTCTCGAACTGTTACCGTGAGGTGGTCCATTCTCGAACCGTGCTTCCATTCTTGGAGTGTCATTCTCGGCCTGTTCATTCCTGAACCCATTCCTGGAGTGCCATTCCGGCTTGTTCATTCTTGAACTCTGCTCCATTCTTGGATTGCCGTTCCCGGCTTGTTCATTCTCGAACTGTGTTGAGATGAGGCTTTATTCCTCCCGAGCTTTATTCCCGAACTGTTGAGATGAGGCTTTATTCCTCCGAGCTTTGTTCCTGAACTGTGTTGAGATGAGGCTTTATTCCTCCCGAGCTTTATTCCCGAACTGTTGAGATGAGGCTTTATTCCTCCGAGCTTTGTTCCCGAACTGTGTTGAGATGAGGCTTTATTCCTCCCGAGCTTTATTCCGGAACTGTTGAGATGAGGCTTTATTCCTCCGAGCTTTGTTCCTGAACTGTGTTGAGATGAGGCTTTATTCCTCCCGAGCTTTATTCCCGAACTGTTGAGATGAGGCTTTATTCCTCCGAGCTTTGTACCCGAACTGTGTTGAGATGAGGCTTTATTCCTCCCGAGCTTTATTCCCGAACTGTACTGACATGAGGCGTTCTTCCCCTTGAGCTTTGTTCTCAACTATACTGATATGAGGCTTTCTTCCCCTTGAGCTTTGTTCTCAAACTATACTGACATGAGGCTTTATTCCTCCCGAGCTTTATTCCCGAACTATACTGACATGAGGCTTTCTTCCCCTTGAGCTTTGTTCTCTGATCTGAGCTGACTGTGTGGCTTTGTTCCTGAACTGTATTGAATGTGGGCTTTATTCCCTAGGCCTTTTCCTAAAACTGAAACTGATGTGGGCCTCGGCCCTTGGACTCATCCCCAAAAGTGATATTGATGTGCGGGCCTCGACCCTGGGACTTATCCCAAAATTGCTGCTGATGTGGGCATCGACCCTGGGACTCATCCCCAAACTGATACTGATATGGGCCTCGGCCTGGGACTCATCCCCAAAATTGATACTGATATGCGGGCCTCGACTCTGGGACTCATCCTAAAATTGCTGCTGATGTGGTCCTCGACCCTGGGACGCATCCCAAAACTGCTGCTGATGTGGGCCTCGGTCCTGGGACTCATCCCCAAATTGATACTGATATGCGGGCCTCGACTCTGGGACTCATCCTAAAATTGCTGCTGATGTGGTCCTCGACCCTGGGACGCATCCCAAAACTGCTGCTGATGTGGGCCTTGACCCTGGGACTCATCCCTAAACTGATACTGATATGGGCCTCGCCCCTAAACTGATGCAGATGTGGGTCCCCCCCTAAATTGATGCTGATGTGGGCCTCGCCCCCAAGCTGATACTGATGTGGGCCTCGGCCCTGAACTGGTACTGAGGTGGGCCTCGCCCCTAGACCGATACTGATATGGGCCTCAACCCCAAACTGATACTGATATGGGCCTCAACCCTGGGATTCGTCCCCAAACCGCTGATGTTATATTGATGCTTCTGACTGGCTTTCATTGCCGCTTTCTCTCTTTCTTCTTCAAAACCTGTGAACACAAAACAAACACAAAAAGGAATGCAAAATATGTTACGTGTATGCATGCATGCGTGAATGAGTTTCCCATCCCGTTGGGTTAGGTCTTCCGTCAATTCCATTGATGACCATTCTTCTCTTAGGGAAAGTACCATTTCCATCTGTCTACACTGATTTGTTCCAGGAACCCGTTTCTTTCCAAGTCTAACAGTCCCACTGTCTCCATTTCCCAATTCCTGAATGGCTAACTTATCTTTTCTGCTTGCTTCTTTTGAGGATTCCCTACGTTCTGAGCATCACATTACCAAGATTGAACACACTCATGTTGCAAGTTTGAAAGTAATAGTCTTAGGCAGATAAATGAAATGATCGTCTTTATTATTGTTGAGGAAACGTTCGAACAGGTAAACAAAATCAATGTCTTTATTAAAAGTGCAAGATAAATTAGGAGAAACAACAGTGCCTTATTCTTCAGCCCATGGTTCTTCACCATTGTTATCCCTTATCCCCATATGAGAAGCTTGGTGGTTGAGGGTTCAGAGGACAAAGGTTTCAAGAAAGCAAAAGGTTATCATGGTGGTGGGGCGGAGTGGTAATTTGGTAGGGGGTTTCTGTGTGTATTGGGTTGTTCTTTCTCTGGGTCAGGTATTGTATGGGCATCGATGAGGTTTTGGATTTCATGTCTGAGGCGGGCGTAGTTAGGGGTGGGCCTCGGATCGAATCGAATCGGATCCGATCCGATCCGATTTGATCGGATCGAATCGGATTGGATCCGATTCATTTATCCGATCGGACAATCACAGACGGATTCGATGGATTTCGGATCGGATCGGATTTTATCCGATCCGATCGTTTTTTTTTTAAATTTTTTTATAAGCAAAACGACGTCGTTTTGCAGTGTGTCAAAAACGACGTTGTTTTGCATAAGTTAGGGTTCATTTTGGTTCATCTTTCAACCTCAACTCTCAGTCTCTCAGTCACTGTCACTCCTCACGGTCTCATACTCTCATCTCACGATTCTCACCCATAGTTTCATTTCAGACTATCAAAATTTCAAAATCAGACTTCTAAGTTCTACTCTTCTTCTGTTGATCTGTTCTTCATCATCCACTTCCTCCGTTCCTCGAATCAGCCACACACAAGTACACAACCAGCGACATCAGACACACCAGAGACATCATCCACGCAGGTTTCAAGTTTCATCAAGAATCAAGGTAATTAACTTCTTTCTCTACTTCTTTCTCTACATCATCCACGCACTGATGTTTAACCTTTATAGTGGTTTTGGGATTTTATCTTGTTTTATGGTTGGTAGATTGTTGATCCATGCCATTTCGCGATCATTGTCATAATGGAATTTAAATCCATTGTTTCGAGTTGTTCATGCCCTCCCTCCCTCCATGATTCATTAAATTTGCGTAATTGTGGATGGTTCTTCATGGCCTTTGTTGACTAGTGCTTTGTGAAGTTGAAACAATTTGAACCTCCATAATATATTCTTTCGATTTAAATTCTTGAAGCCTCTCAAAATTCTTTTCATTTTTTGGCGTCTTTCAGTCCTTTGGTGGTTAACTTGCTTCCTTTTGAAACTATACTGGAATTGATTCTGATTGATGTCAAAACCAAATACTCTGGTGGAATTGATATAATGGCTATTTACATCAATAGTGTTTTCTTATGATTTTGTAATTTGAAATGCATTTGGTGTGTATTGGAGAGGCTAATAGCCTAATATGTTTGATAAGAAGGCGTTTAAGTCATTTTAGGGGTTTCATGAATGTATATAGTTGTTGTCCAACATTTGGTGGTGTACGGTGAGGTCTGAGGCAGAAAATGCATACTATGATTGTGTCTGTGAGGTCTGAGGCAGTGAGGTGTTTGCTATCCTTTTGAAACTGTCAAAGAACTCTATGGAAACTGCCAAACTGGAAACAGGAAAGCAGTGAGCCAGTGAGGTGTTAGACACTTAGACTGTTATTGTATGATGGCTTCATTCCTAAATCCTAACATAGAAGCTACTGAAACATAGAAGCTATTGTGATAATTCTTATGAAAAATTTCTTCTACAATGTAATACTGATACTGAAACAGGAACTTGAATGGAATGTAATCAATGTATGATCAGTAGTTAGTATCATATGTCTAAATTCTAATTGTTTATTTTATTTTTCTTGTAGATGAGTGGGTTTGAAAGCTCACACGACATTAGTGGGTCGGAATCAGATTCATTTGATGTACAATTAAGAGAACCAAGGAAACAGAAGAGACCGCCATTGTCAAAAAAACATGATTCTTCGCCATCAATCACATCAGTAGCAAATAAAATAAGAAATAGAAGATCTGAAGTGTGGAAATTTTTCCGCATGTGTGAAGATAATCAAGATAGGGCTGAATGTATGTATTGTCAGAAGACTTATGCTTGTAGTTCGAAGGATCGGTCAACAACCAACTTGAAGAGGCATATGGAGGCCTGCAAATCATATCTGGCTTATTGTGAAGCACAAGGTGTTTTGGTTGGGGTTGGTGAAGAGGGAGGCACGAGTGGAAATCTCTCCGTGAGAGATGGTCATTTCAATCAAGCAGCGTGTCGGAAAGCAGCTGTGAAGATGATCATTGTTGACGAGCTACCATTTAGTTTTATAGAGAAAGAGGGTTTTCGACATTTCTGTAGTGTTGTCGTCCCTCGTTTTGATGTCCCATCTCGTAGGACTATAAAAGAGATATCCTACAGTTGTTTGCTGATGAAAAAGTGATGTTGAAGAGTATTTTATCTGTGGGTTATCAGAGAGTTAGTTTGACCACCGACATATGGACGTCAATTCAAAATATTAATTACATGGTTATCACTGGACATTTTATAGACAATGATTGGCAGTTGCATCGGCGAATCCTTAGCTTCTGTCCAATTAACAATCACAAAGGAGACACTATCAGAAGGTTAATAGAATCTTGTTTACAGCATTGGGGTATTGAGAGAATTTTCACTATAACTGTGGATAACGCCAGTGCCAATGCCGTAGCCATCCAACAGTTGGTGAGGAAGATGAAGACGTGGAGGGGAGATGCATTGGTGCTTAATGGAGAGTATGTGCATATGCGGTGTTGTGCTCACATATTGAACTTAGTTGTGTCTGATGGTTTGAAACAAATGGATGACAGCATTATAGCAATTCGAAATGCTGTTAAGTATGTGAGATCTTCTCCATCAAGATTGGAAGCATTTAAATCGGCGGTAGCACGTGAGAAGATTGAGAGCAAGGGCAATGTCATCTTAGATGTTCCTACTATGTGGAATTCCACCTACTTAATGTTGAATGCTGCATTAGACTTTCAGAAGGCCTTTGATCGAATGATTGATGATGATGGTCACTATGCTCCATATTTTAGAGATGATGAAAATGGGAGCAAAAGGGTTGGGCCTCCTACAGATATAGATTAGAGAGGAAAGCTCAATACTTTGCTGATTTTTTGGAGATTTTTTATGATGCAACGAATATGTTCAGTGCCTCATCCACCGTCACATCTTGTTTCACCTACAATGAGATTTGCAAGATTCATACAAGTTTGAAAAACCTGGCGCGTAATGAACATCCTCTTTTGCATGACATGGCATTATCTATGAAGATGAAGTTTGATAAATATTGGGAGACCACTGCCAAAATCAATAAATTATTGATTGTGAGTACTATTCTTGATCCACGACGTAAGATGACATTTGCCTCTGTTTGCTTTGGTATACTTTTTGATAATGATGATGTGAAGATAGAGGAAATGAGAAAGTCTTCTAGAGATTTATTGAAGAGATTATACGATATGTATAATGATTGGTATGACACAAATGGGTTGTTTGTTGATAGTGATGGATCAAGGGCTAGAGGTGTAACTGGTGTTGGTGGAGATGGGTCTAGTGCTACACAATCTCAGCCATTTGTTAGACCGCGAGTACAAGATAGAGTGCGTAAGCGCAATACAAACGTGCAACCTGATGATCCATTTCAAGTTTTTCAGACTAGTCATGCAATGCATCAAGAGGATAGTACTGAGGTTGAAATGTATTTAATGGAACCCTATGAGATTAGTCGTGACCCTAGCTTTAGTGTTTTGATGTGGTGGAAAACAAATACCGGTAAGTATCCATTTTGGCTAGGATTGCTCGTGATATTTTTGCAATGCCGGTATCAACTGTGGCATCTGAATCGGTATTTAGTACGAGTGGTCATGTTCTTGACAGTTTTCGTAGCTCATTAACTCCTGTTATGGTCGAGGCTCTAATATGCACTCAAAATTGGATACGGAATAGGCTTACAATTGACAAAACCAATGAAGTGGAAGCAATGTTATTGGAGGCAGAGTACTACGAAAAACTTGAGGAAGGTAAAAACAAAATTATTAATTACTTAATTAGTTTTTTAATTTTTAATTTTTTATAATGAATACCATTACATTAAATGCAAACTTACTAACTGTGAATAATTTTTATTTTATTTTATTTGAAGAATATCACAAGACACAAGTTACAATCTAAATCACAATCACCGGATCATTATCTTTGAAGGTACAATTTTGACAAAGTTATGTTTTTCTTTGATTATTTATTTGAATAAACATTTACTAGCTTAAAAAATAGGGGAACTTATTAACTGAAGGAAGTATTGAAGTAAGACCTTAGTAGTTAGTAGCAAATAAACAGTTTGTTCATTTATTTCCTCTTTTGATGATATGATGGTGCCTTTACGATATGAAGTGGTTATATACTTATATTTTATATTTCAGAAACATTGTTTGTTAATTTCCATTTTTTGCAGGCTTGATGTTGTTGTGGTGCTGCTGCCGTGCTGGAAGTGGAAGGACACTGGGAATACTGGATAATGGAAAGTATTGTGGATTGATAATTTGATATTGTGGTCATGTTAGTTGTGTTGTGTGTAAACTTTTGGCTTTTGTAGTTTTGTACTTTTGTTGATCTTGACATCTTGATCTTGTGGTATTGTTATGTGTAGTGTGTACTGCAGTAACTACTATTTTATTTTTCTTCATCTTGTAGTCATGTTGTAACATGTTATTGTCATTGTTGTGTGTACAAAACTAGAATCAGATGATCTTGCTTGTGCTGTACTGCTGTCTGTCTGTAGTGAATAATCGGATCGGATCGGATCGGACCGATCCGATCCGATTAGAATCGAATCGGATCGAGTTCGATTCGCTGATCCGATCCGATCGGATCGTATATATCAACAAATTTCGGATCGGATCGAATTCGGATTCGGTTCGATCCGATCCGAATTCGATAATGCCCAGGCCTAGGCGCAGTTGTCGGTGTCATGGCCTTTTTCTTGGTGGAAGTGACATTATAAGTTTAAGTTCATGTGAGGTGGCACAGGATTTGGAATGGGCCTAGGTTCCAAAGGTTTTAAGAGTCCTTGCGCCTTCAGCTTTTCGAATACCTTTGAAAGAGGCTTACCAAGGTTAGAAAATCGTCTGTTCTTAATGGCAGTGACCTCAGCAGTAGCAGGCATAGTCCCTGAATGTCCCCCAATATTCCTTCTGTTCTGTCCATAAAACTTTCTGTTCTCGGCTTCCTCCTCCTCAATATCCATAACTGTCTCCCTCAGCTGTCGAAAATCAGTAATCATCGAAGTCATTCTCCTCAGTTTGCCATAAATAGAGGGCTTGGTGCCCTTGATGATCATTTTGATCTAGTCCTTTTCTGAGGGCCGGGTCTGCATCTTCAGAAGCTGGCTCCTCCAGCGGTCCACATATTCCTTGAAATTTTCCTCCGGCTTCTGCTTGATATTTTCTAAGTCACGGAGTGACAAGTCAATCTCCAGGTCCGTGACATATTGCTTTAAGAAAGCATCAGCTAGCTCCCTCCAATCTTCCTTAACCTTCTTCTCAAGGCTATGATACCAAACCACAGGTGCCCCCTCAAGTGACATCCCAAACATCTTTTGGACTTGGCGCTGTGATAGGCCCACTGAACTCATGACTGAGACATATTGCTGCAGATGGATTCTTGGGTCTCCATTCCCATTAAACTTGGCCATGTCGGGCATTTTAAACTGAGCTGGCAGCTGTTCTCCGAAGGTCATTGCCTCATAATCTAACAACTCTTCATGTTTACCCCTCATTTTACGGGTAACTGTTTCAACCTGATCCCGAAGCTTCTGAAATTCTGTCTGAGACCCAATCACTTTGCATGTTGCATACTCTGCTATGTCATCATCAAAAGTGGGGATATCATCCCCCAACCCATTCGGAGGCTCTTCGCGCCTTACATTCTCCGAATTTCCCCCAGCACGGGGCACAGCCATATCTTTCATGGCAGTAGTCAAGGCTTGCAACTGTTCAGTAATCTTGGCGAAACCATTCTCCAACTGATCTATCCGGGATACCTCAATATCTGATTCACTCATGTCTGTTCTCAGTATTTTGGTGAGTCTTCCTTTTTTTCTAACCCAACGGGAATCTATGATGGCTTTCAGAACACAAGGGTTAACATGATATATGTATGCATGGGGTGCATGGGATGCATGATATGCATGCGATACAAGAAATATATCAACTCATTAAAATTTTCACACAAATCGGCTCATCATCATTTTAGAAGTTTTTGGGCTAACTGTCATAGGAGTGAACTCGTCCCAGTTTAAATGGCCCAACGAGTTCATGTCTTATGGCAAAGAGCCCAACTAAATCCAAATGATAATATTCCGAACACAATCATAAAATGGCCCATTGTTATTTAGAAGCCTTTTGGCCCAATCGTCATAAGATATGTTCTTGTCCCAGTTTAAATGGCCCAACAAGCCATATCTCATGACAAAAGACCCAGATGGATTCAAATAGCAATGTTCCCAAACATAAGCATACAAGGAAGATATTATAAACATAAAATAATAACTTCTACCGCGTGGCCCACCATCATATCAGAAGCTTTGGGCCTAATTGTCATAAGATACGAACCTGCCCCAGTTTAAATGGCCCAACAAGTTCGCATTTTTGACAAAGAGTCCAATTCATCCAAATGATAATGGTCCTAAAGCACAAGGAAATATTTGTTATAGGCTATACAACCCGGTCTACGCATGGGTTCGTGGGAGTATGGACAAAGGCTCTCATCGGCGAAGAATGGCCCACAACTAGGTCTCCCCAATCAAGGGTTCGAGCAACCAAGTGAGCACACCTTTTTTTATACACTAAGGTACGTGCCAATGAGCTATGGTGTGTGACAGACTGTCAAATGGATTTCCCGTTATAGATTCCCCAGAGGGAAGGTGGAGCGAGGCTCACTTAAATACCCAAGCCTCTTAGGCTCTTATCGCTTGGTGTCAGGAATAAACAACGAGTCCTCCAAATTAGTCCATCACAATAGGCTACGAGTAGATGGCTATCTAGGTGCCTTCACAGCTTTTCCTTCTAGAAAGGTAGTGAGTGAAGGAAGACACCAAACCATTACCTAGCCTCAAAATGCCTTTGATCACAACCCCCATTTCACACATTTGTAGACACGGTTAATTAAAGCATAAATCTATACATTACAAGGCATTATTTCGGGGCTGATTCTCTATCCCCAGTGGAGTCGCCAGACTGTGGACAACAGAACTTGACGACGCTGTTCTAGGCTCGCGGCCTAGTTGGGAAGTACGAAATAACATGGAGTCGCCACCCGGTGTGAACCGAGACAAAGATTTAAGGCCGCACTCACCCCTCGCAAGGGAAGACCTCAAACCATTGGGTTCGGAATGGTCCCTTACTTATGCAACTTGTAATGTAAAGATTTATGCAATAATCCAACCAAGCATATGACATATATTTCCAAGTGCAATACAATCCTAGATTCACATGCTTAAAAGTATAGTTTACATCTAACATACATGAAACCAAATCTTATTGCCAAATTCACATGCTCAAAAATAGGCATTTGCAACAACAAGCACATAACGTCATAAGAATTCAATCATTCATGTAAATATAAACACAAACAGTCATGGTAACGCTTGCGTGTAATATAAAGGAAATCAAAATGACGACAAATAATATTGTAGGCGCATAACAGAAATAGACAGCTAGAGAGGTAATACAAATGCATAGCGTACAAAGGGGTAAACATATGCTAAGATGGACATGTCGTAATGTGATGCAAGAGGATCTGTTTACCGTGTGCATTCGTGTAGCGTTTGTAGACGCGTTCGAACGGTAAACAGAAGGTTCTCGTTCGAGTAGCGTTCGTAAACGCGTTCGAACAGAAATGAGACAGAATGCTCACGTTCCTGTGGCGTTTGTTAACGCGTTCGAACGAAAATGAAACAGAATACTCACGTTCGTGTGGCGTTTGTTAACGCGTTCGAACGGAAATGAAACAGAATGCTCACGTTCGTATGGCGTTTGTGAACGCGTTCGAACGGAATAAGACCTGATGCATGATAAGGCAAAATACATGCGCGTTCGAGTTGCGTTCGTAAACGCGTTCGAACGGGAACAGACCTGATGCATGAAATGGGACGCAATACATAAATGACGAATAGTACAATACGAGGCGCGGCGAAGCATCGTGGTAAGGGCTTTAAACCCCTCCCCATAGGGGATCTTTCATTCCACTTACTAAGCCCATGCGCTTGATTGAACCATGCATAAAAACATAAAGACAATCGATTGAGCATATCTTGCATTCAACCGGACACACATCAACCGGCGCGGCAAAGCATCGTGGTAAGGGCTTTAAACCCCTCCCCATAGGGGATCTTTCATTCCACTTACTAAGCTCATGCGCTTGATTGAACTATGCATAAAAACATAAAGACAATCATATCAAACTAAGTATGCCCGATTGAGCATATCTTGCATTCAACCGGACATACATCAACCGGCGCGGCAAAACATCATGGTAAAGGGCTTTAACCCCTCCCCATAGGGGATCTTTCATTCCACTTACTAAACCCATGCGCTCGATTGAACTATGCATAAATAAGCAACATACAGAATTCAAGTGACGAGAAATAAAGAACCCAAAGCAACACAAAACAAGAGAGGGTGCCGTTTACTCAAGTGATACGTGGAGTTGTATCCCAAGTACAGACCGCACTACCGTCCATTCGGATTCGGCTACGGAATTTACGTCTGGGTTTCCATCCTATATACCACAAGAGGCGACACTCTTTTATTCATCCAATACCCACAACATGCATCATATACACAACAAATGCCACAAATACAGGAAATATAATCAAAGTAAATGACCAGAAATTAAATAGAAATAAGTGTGAAAAATACCCTCAGGTCTAACCTTTTAAATCACCTCTCGGATGTACGGTACACGATCGTCGGAAGGGTGGATGCTCCGCAACTCCTCTGGTTCACTGGTTCACTGTTCTCGTTCGTTGTCTTACTGTTTTGAGTCGTCGTTCTCCGTCTTTTGCTGCTACTTTTGACTCCGATTCGCTGCCGTTGCTACTGTTTTGATGCTGTATTTTAGTTACTGTTCTGGGATGTTTTGGCTACTGTTTTGGGTGTGATTTTTGGTGGTGTTATGGTGTGGTTCGGGGGCTGTTTTATGCGTGCGTTAGGGCTGCTGTATGCGTGTTTTAGGGCTGTTGTATGGGCTGTTTTTCGGTGAGGTAAAGGGGTTGTTCGGGATGTGTTTTGGTCAAGACGATGGGGGTTCTTTGGTTTGTGATCTTTGGTTATTGAGAGTGAGGGAGAGTCGTCTTGATGTCTTGGGCGTGTATTAGAGAGAGTCGAGAGAGCTTTTTGTGTGAATGAGCTAGCTAAGGCCTATGGGCGTGAATTCCAATTGTGTGAAGGGAGTGCATGTCTTGGTTAGGGGTGGTTTATATAGAGAAGGGTTAGGGCTACACCTTGTCTCACAATGAAGGGATTTGGCATTAAAGGGATGATTTGATTTGGTCTTGGATAAGGAAAGCAAGGGATTTGATTTGGTTTAGATTAGGAAGGTTGAATATTTAGTTTGTGTTAATTAGGCATTCAATATTTTAAGTTAGGAATAATACATATTTGATTGGGAATATAATTGGTTGATTGATTTTAATTAGGCATATCTTATTTTAATTTTAGTATATGAATTATTTAAATTAGGCATGATTTTAGTTTAAGTTTGGTAAATGTTTTATTTAATTATTTAATTAATTTAATTATTATCTTATTTAGTTAATGTTTTAATTAATATTTATTTATTTAATTTGGGATGTGTTTTATGGGCTTTGGGGGGCTAATTGGGCTGGGGTGCGAGGCTAGCAGCAAAACCAGAATTACCGACACCGTTCGAACGCTTCCTCGAACGCGGCACGAACGTCCGCAATCTGCCTGACGTTCGAACGAAGTAACGAACGCAGCACCAACGAAGACAGTGAACTTGTTTATTCTGAATTCCCCCTTCCGATGTCCGTCTTCCGTGACCTCCGTGACTTAAAAGGTAGTGTCTCCAAAATGAGACTCATCATAGGGACTTATGTGTAAAAATGCAGTGCCTACACTCAGTATTAGACCAACCGTGTCATGTGCTTCAAACACGGCTTCCATAAACCGACCGCATCAATTTTGTGGCTCGGTTCGGGCCTATTCGTTTCCTTTGTTAGTACTTCGAAAGGGCTCAGACAGCACAAGACAGGACATAAGAGGTTCGGTAGGTTTGGCAGATGATTAGGCCGACCACTTAGTCACCGACAGAAGCCTCGAGAAGGTGATTCTCCTTTACACGTATCATCTCCCAGAAACACCCACCAGGCGGTCATCATCACTAAATGCGTGTGGCAGTGGAAAGTCAAACTGATGCGATGGGATGTCAGAGAGCAGGTTCACTTTCGGCAAGAGCAGGCTTAGGGCAGAGAGCTTAGTAAATGAAGCAGATTCACGTGAAAGGCTCTGCAGAGTAGGGAACAGTAGCCGCCTCAGTTTTGACGCTTCAGACTTAGTATATATATATAAAGAGAGATCTTTTTGTAAAGAGGGACGAAAAAAAAAGAGGGGGCAATAAACACGCATCCACGAAAAAAAGAGAAAAAAAAATAGACAGACTCAGAAAGAGAGCTTTGTAATTCCCTTTGTAAAACAGCTCGGCTCCCACATTGCCCGACCATAAACAGGTCGGCCTGAGCCCATTTCATTAGTAAAACACCACCTGTTTTGTGCCCGTGGACGTACGCTGGGTTTAACCCGCCGAACCACGTTAACTTCTTGTGTCAATCCACGTGCTTTTCTCCCTCTACCAACATTTGCTTTTAGTTGTCCTCATAACCAAATAAATTTAATGTTGAATCTCAGGGACAATACATTTCCGTCATTGTCCCTAAGACGAAATCAGCATCTAAGTCTGATAGTGTAAGCCGGCCAAGAACCCATTTTATCTGACACGTCATGAACTTAGCGCGTAACCATGTAACTATCCAGACCGTTATCCTCTTTGAAACCTCCACTCTCGCACGAACTCTTCTGCTACTAAAATCAACTTCGATTTCATAAAACCATCTTGTCCTTTTGTCTCTTCTTTTTCTTAATCAGGAAAAATGGATCCGAACCCGAAATCATTCCCCGTTCTCTCCTACGTGATGGCCGCCTTCCCACATTCAGATCCAAAACCGACGCCGAATACGACATCGAGCAACCCGATCCATCCTCCTCGGGTGGTCAAACCCAACCCCAGAAGAACCCGGTCATCGTTGACCAATGCCTAATTGTCCGACCCCAAACTCATCTCCGCCATGCGACGCGCCATCCACGAAGTGTACCAGACCCGATCCGTGCTCCAAACACTAGGCCCGCGACCCGACCACGAGACTGTCGACAAGACCAAATCCAGGATCGTGGAAATCGAATCCGAGCTCGCGAAATCGCTAGAAAGCAGCGAACACTCGATCCGCGGCACTGACGTGGACCAATTCGAGTGGCGGGAACACTTGGCGGAGAGAGAAAATGAATGCCGCGAGAATGCGGCGAAAGAGAAGAGCGCGTGTAGACAGATTCTGGAGCTGGACGAAATGCACGAGGCGTATGAGAAGATGCTGAGGGAGGCGGAGGAGCGGCTGGTGAAGATTTACGAGCGAGCAGAGAATGGGGAAGAGGAGGAGACCGAAGCTGCGACGCCGGTGAGGGAAGAAGTGAACGAGGAGGTCGTGGAATTGCTTCAAGAAGCTTCTGGAAAGTCTTTGGAGCGAGTGGATTTGTCTTCCAGCCAATTGCGGTTCTTGCCGGAGGCTTTTGGCAGGATTGCTGGATTGCGATTCATGAATTTGTCTACCAATCAGCTTGAGGTTTATAAAATTTTCAATTTTGTTCTTATATTTGTGTTTATATTGCTAGGGTCAGGCATATTAAATTAATACGGATCAAATTCAAATTGGTTTGTGTCTCGCATTTATAATTGCATTATATTATTGAAAAAAAATGCAGTCTTTATTTGACTTTCCCGGCTTGAATTTTGTGTTTTTGGATGTCAAGTTTAGATAATATTTGTGTATATACATTGTTTTGTTTTGACACACGAAGCGTTTTTCGTGAAGGCGTAGGCATGTACCTGCTTTGATGATCTGATTGTGATGGAAACTTAAGACTTGTTTCGTTCTGCTTTGGTGTTTTTGTATATTTCTCTTATATCTGAGATCATTTGCGAGGGAAATAGGTCATTCCTGACTCGATAGCTGGACTAGTTAATCTGGAGGAACTTAATGTGGCTTCAAATCTTATAGAAACGCTGCCAGACTCAATTGGGTTGTTGTATAAATTGAAACTCCTCAATGTCTCGGGAAACAAACTAAGTGTATTACCTGATTCCATCTCTCATTGCAGGTATTTTTGTTATACATTTTTTTTTTTTTTTGTTCTCTGTTGAGATATCAGAATTTTTAGTTGTGTAGTGTGAATGGTGCAGGTCATTGGTGGAGCTGGATGCGAGCTTTAATCGCCTAACTTATTTGCCAACTAATATTGGACATGAGTTAGTGAATCTTCAGAAGCTTTTTGTCCCTTTGAACAAGGTCCGTTTCCTTCCCACTTCAATTGGTGAAATGTCATCTTTGCGTCATCTGGATGCTCACTTTAATGAGCTCCATGGCCTTCCAGTATCATTGGGAAATTGACAAACCTTGAGATCCTCAATCTATCTAGTAATTTTACTGACATGAATGAACTTCCCGAAACCTTTGGCGAGTTGACAAATCTCAAGGAACTCGATCTCAGTAACAACCAGATTCATGCTCTTCCCGATACATTTGGTCGGCTTGACAATTTGACTAAACTCAACTTAGAAGAAAATCCTATTGTTATTCCGCCAGTGGAGGTTGTGAAGGAGGGGGTTGAAGCTGTCAAATTTTTTATGGCCAAGAGGTGGCTTGACATACTGTTGGAGGAAGAGCGGAGATCCATGCTTATGCGTGAATGCAATAATGAAGAAGAGAAGGTACAGATTGGATGGTTGACACGCAGCACCTCCTGGTTGAAAACTGTTGGTGAAAACGTTTCGGGATTTTTAGGAGCTGGGGATTCTCCTAGGGACCCTTGGCTTGATAAACAGCTTTAACTTTATGTGGACATCTTGAGCATCCATAGTTCTTGCCGTGGCTTTACCCTCCATAAAAGACAGGAGAGATGGTTTTCCATTGCCGTCTACTGCCCATTATTTTTCTCAAGTATTGATATTTGAGTAGCTTAGAGAGATGAATCTCTCAATAAAAAATTGTTCTTATTTCAGATTAATTCTGGGAATGTAGCTTTCTGCAGAATATTAAATCGGTAGAGTTGCCTGGTAAGTAAATTATTATATTTCTATTAATACTGAAGTGAAATGCATTCAACTGTACATTAAAAGAAACTAGAGATTCTAATGTTTATTAAATGTTCACATTCCATTTTTTATTTTTTTGAATTATTACCATCATCATATATATCTACTACTGCGTCTAGATACATACATGTTATAGCTCTACCCATATATCTACTAAGACACAATTCGGAAATTTATTCTTTATCTATCGAGACACATCTTAGAAATTTACTTCTATGTAGGAGAAATCTGCCTTCAGACCCTTCATAGCTTATGAAGGAAATTATAATTCTCACGGCTTTTGTGGGGGACTCGAACTCATGTCCCTCACTTGGAAATGAGTAACCAATGGGCTGTTTACATTCCATGTTGAAAACTGAAAAAATGCCCCCCTCCACAAAGGCTAGGTAATCAGCAGTTGTTCTGTATTCACTGAAACCAGAAGGATCTTCCAATTGTCCACGCTTGTGAAACTAACAAGTTCTCAGTTATCAGTCTTTGGCATCGATTTAGGTGGTTGAAAAGGATTCATCTGCTTAAATAAGAGCCACTTGCCTGGTGTAATGAGACTAGTTTAAGCTTGTCAAGAGTCATAAGTAAAGTTCATAGCCACTTATCTTCGGGTATTTTTACCCGCCATTGTAATTCCTTTTATTTATATTTTAGGTGTGTGTGACAACTCAAACACTAAATGGTTTATTCATGCCAAAATGTGTCCGATGAGAGACAATGTGGGAAAGGGAGAACTAGAGAAGACGCAAGAACAAATGAAGAGGACTGAGGGGTTTACGGGCAGATGGGGGAATAACTGTCCAAAAAAATGACCGTTGTACCTTTGGAATCGGTATGTCCGTTTACAATTACCGTATGCATGTTTCTATGACGAGTCAGACTGACAACTGGGTATTTTATCCCATAACTTACTCTAGAAATTCCAAATTAATAATCCGTCAAATTTCTATATTAATAGACAGATAATCTATTTCTCTAAAACTTTCGCTTCAAAACATTAAGATGAAATTTTATTGAAATTTTTCTAATGTGACAGGTATGTAGAAAATGACATATAAAACATGTTGTAGTAACATGGCTCTAGCGATGTGCTATAAATATCAGAATTGTATTATGTTTGAATCATAACAACTAAGAAACATATCTATGTAACGGTATATCATTTGAAGTTTAATTAAACCGCTTGCTAATTTTTCGAAACCATTTTCCTATGCACTTGTGCATTGAAATATATTTTGGTTGCAAATAAAGAAAATGATTCATTAAGCATTCTATGTCTTTTAAAGGCAAATGACGCAAAATGTATAATTCCTAGAGCTTTAAACATTTGAATAAACTCACTCTATATTAGTTTAGTCCTTAATCATTATTTTGATCTTAATCTTGCTTGGCTATTTCTTTGACTTTTTCAACATCTTTTTGCCTCTTTATCATCTTTGCTTTCTTGATCATCTTGTAGCACATTTTAGCTCTTTATCAACAATTGTTTCGAAATCTTTTTATAATGTCTCGCTAATGCGCGTCGAAAATTTCAAGTGTTGATGTCATCAAAATCCATCATGCGACTGTGTCGCTAACAATATTCTCTCCTAGAGGTCATGTGATATGTTGCTGCAAAATCAACCAACATGCATCACTATAATCCAACACAGGTAGTTGGGAAAATAGTGTATTCAAGTTGTTGATGTGATCCTTCATGGATGTGGACTCACTCATTCAAAGAGTGTAAAGTCTCATCTTCAAGAAAATCTTACTGTGTAATGACTTAAGGTCGTAAAATTTGGTAAGTAAATTCCAAATCTCTTTTGCAGTCCTCTTCTCTGTAATGCTGGATAACACAGAATCTGCTAAGGTTAGATATAAGTTACCTATAGCATTGTCATCCATATCCTTCCATTTTTATCAGTCATTCCATCTGGTCTCTTACCAATTTCTGCTAAGCAATTGTCTTTTCTCAAGATTGCTTTAATTTTAAGTTTCTATAGGGAAAAATTACTCCCATTCAACTTCTTAATTTCGTACTTTCCTGTCACGTTTCTGATGACGATAAGCTTCTTATTAGAACAAGTTTTTACTATTTTACCGTGAATAGTACCATATACGTGAATAGTACCATATACGTGAATAATATTATACCGTATATATGAACATGCTCTGTGAATAGTCTTCGTGAATAGTAACCTTGAACCTGAAGTGCTGATACCACTATTAGGGGATCATGGGCTGAAACTGGCACGCAAGTAAAGTGAAATTGAGAATAATTGTTAGTTCAAAAGGATTTTCCTACCAAATAATAGTACAATAATAATTAAGAGTCTTAACCTACCATAAATATTAACAATAAAATAAAACAATGAGACACATATTTAACGTGGTAAAAACCTCAATGTGAAAGAAACATTCACGGGCAAATGTAATGGAAAGAAATTTACAAAATCTTTCTTAGAATAAGAGAATTACAACTCTCTCAAAATAAGTGAATTACAACTCTCTCACAAACTCTTAAGAAGAAATATTATTTTTCTCTTAGAATACATAGAATTTGGTTGAGAATGAAATGAAGAAAATAATGAAATAAAGCCTCTACTTATAGACATGAGATTCACTGTGCAAATAATTAATTTTAATTTTTATTATATTTTTTTGTATGGGACCCACCCAAAATAATTTTTTAAATATGAAATTATTGCACCTTTCGGTGGGTGCAATAATTAACAATAATTACATATAATATAACTTTATATGATATAATTGGTGGTATCATGTAATTCATAAAATGATAGTACTATAAATTACCACTTTCATCATTTAGTTGAAGAGAATCCTCTGTTCCATTTTTGTTTGCCTTGTTCGTACGCCTTGACATCCGAAAACAATCCATTATTAACTTTTAGCTTTTGATCTAGCTAGCTAGGTCAAAATTCTCTCCAAATGTTCACTTATATATGGTTTAGATAGTTGATGGATTTTTTTTTTTTTTTAATTTGGGACTTATCAATTCAGAGAAGTTTTAATTAAGAGACTCTTGTTAAACAATCATTTGGTGCATGTTGGTTTAAAAGTCAAGAGTTTATAATAAGGCTCATGAAAATTTCTTAGATCATTTTTTTGACGATACAAGATGTAACAATAGTGCAAGAATATATATATTTTGAAACAGAAATAGTCAAGTTCAATCTTTTGTTGACACCACAAAAAATAAGATCTTTAGCGTAGAACTATATCGACGATGAAATTCTCCAATTTGACGTTAAAGGTCAATGGCGTCGAATAATTTTGATGTCAAAAGATGGACGAGAAAGACAATTAGCGTCAAAATAAAATATTTCGACACTCAATTATAACATTTTGCGTTCAAAATTTTTTGACGAAAAAAATGTTATTTTTGGACACTAAATTATCTATTTGGCGACCTACAAAAACAGAATTGACAAGAATCCGGGTAGGTTGTTCACGTTCCCCCTTTACAAGAAATGACAGTGCTAGCCCTTTATGCCCCAAGGGCCCGAGAATAAAAAATAGATATACAACTTTTCGACGCTAAATGACGTATTTTGGCGACGAATATATTCGACGCTAAAGATATAAAATATTAAAATATAATATTATTTTAACTTTTAGCGTCGAATAATTCGACGCTAAATGGTATAACAAAAGTTTTATTTAATGTACTTTCTCCGAAATATTCAATTTAATTTTTGAAAAATATTGTTATAAAAAAATAAATCCGAAGATTTGTTCAATTATTTTTATTCTTATAATTAGTTTTGTTATTATAATTAAAATTTATTAAATAAAATAAATACATAATACGTCAGATGATGTCGGCTTCTTACGAGTGCCAAGTCCGACATTGTACGCTGTCTGGTCCTTGAAAACCAATTTACCTATGATTTAATTCTCATTTTTTTAACGCTTGTCTATAAATGATAGCAAAAACACTATTCCGACAAAGTTAGAAAAGTATTCATCATTTAAATACAGAAGCTTCCAGGAAAAGCATTTCTAGTCTTTTTTCCTGAAGTTGGGTCTTCATTGGGCTTATATATTTAAGTTACTGCAGAAAAGGCCTGAGATTGCCCAAACGTTTGCGACATTTTTGGTTGTTTTTTTCTTTTCCAAAAAGCACGAGTTGTAAATGGGAAAAGTACTAATACATCCTCACCGTTTAGGAAAATTGATATAAAATCTCCTAATTTAAAAAAAAAAAAAAAACCTTATAAATTCTTATTTTTAACATTTTTTGTTTGGACAGTTAAATGGTTAATATTTATTCACATAAGAATGACACGTAGGAATGATAATAACTCAATCACCTATAATTCTTGTGGGAGAATGCAGTGGGGAATCTAGATTTTAAAGAGTGTATAATATTTTTTCTTGTAGCAATATTTGCCCGTGTTGTAAGGGTTGCAAGCAAATTTACTATAGGATACAACATAAAAAAACATAGTTATGGAATGCAAAACTTTTGTTGAATTTCTATTTGAGAATTATGATATGAAAAATATTATATATGATGAATCATTTTTGTCCTCTATATATAAGTAACTAAGATTTGTCTCCAAAAGACATATTTTTTGTTATGCTTTTCTAAACCAGCGTCCCATTATCGCGCCAATGACAAAGCCATTGTCGCGACAATGACTTACTCATTGGCGTGACAATATAAGTCAGAGAGTCTTTTTATATTAGCGTCTTATTGTCGTGCCAATGGGTAACTGTTATCGCGATAATATTAGTCAGAATATATATTTATGTCTCCGACTCTCATTGTCGCGCCCATTATTACCCATTTTTCTGTTATTTAACTATATGTGGAGTTCAAATAATAACTAGAGATTTGAAGGAAAATAATTATGCAGAATTGAAGGAAAATGGATGCATACATATCAATGACTTTTTGGGACAAGATGAACAATTGACATTATTTCAACAAAATAGATAATTTTCATTTTAAAATTTATTCTACAACACATAGAGATCATCAACCAGCTACAAAACCCAAAATTAAAATTCAATACTCATAAGCATTTAACTGTAGCGGAGGAAACTGAAAGATTATACTTGAAATTAGTGGAGTATTTAAAAGATATGGAGTTGCCAGGAGATAAGGGTGCTCCATTTTTGACAAGGCAGTCATTAGTAGCAAGTCGCCGGAATATCATCGGATCAATTAGGGTTGCGGATGTAAACTCCCCACAACTAAGATGAATGTCAGCAATAGGGCACCTTTTGGCACACGTGTTTGTTATCTGCACTTCAAAGATTGGTATCCCGTCCGGCCCGCGACCTAACATACCTTGTGTTACTGCAATATCATTCTTTGAACACTCCTGTGCTGCTATTGTTCCTGCATTATACATAGCCATTTTACTATTAGGTTTTGGCTTCAAAGATAATTATTAGAAACAAAAATAAAAAAAACAAAACAAAACAAAAGAAATTATGATGACAATAACCGTATGTAAAAGCAAGCAACAAGTATCCTGTAGCCACAATCACAAATAGAGCTCTCATCGTTGTAGCTAAAAGCTTTGCGTGTATGATAATATATGTATATTTTTTCAAACTCAAGCTTATTACTTGCATTTATATAATGCAATAAACTTACAGCTAATTCATTAATTCATCTTTCTTATTTATGCCAATACATTCGAGTGGTATCAGAATATATACTTTCCAAAAACGTTATGAGAATATATTTTCTTTAATAACAAGATTTACTTCCAATTTCGCTCTACTAGAATGGCAAGTTAATCACAACACTAAAATTCAAGTGCCAATACATTCGAGTGGTATGAGAATATATTTTCTTTAATAACAAGATTTGCTTCCAATTTTGCTCTACTAGAATCGAAGTTGCAAGTTTATCATGATATACTGTTCCTTTTTTAAGAAAAATTTTACTATTTAACGATGCTAGAATGTCATTCATGTAATAACCTAATAATATATTGTCACACATGTTTTAACAGTAAAAAACTAACTAAATAATAATAATAATAAAATAATAATAATAAATAATAATAATAATAATATCATTACTTTTAAGCAAAAAAATCTACTGTTACTCATGCTAAATAGTAAAACACAATTAAATAAATGATTATTACATATAATATAACTTTATATGATATAATTGATGGTACCAAATCACCCATATAATAATGGCACTAACGAATTAGTTCTTTTTTACATACATCAATATATTGTAAATAAGATATGAATAATATTTTATATATTAAGACAGTCACATCTAAATATTATTCAATAATCACCATTATAAAAAATCTAAATTATTATTCAATAATCACCATTATAAAAAATCAGATCTCGTATGTAAAACACATCTTTTCTTTTTTAAACCAGGTCTTTTCTGTTACGTATCTGTGTGGATTCACGTCCCTTACGAGCAATCAATGAGAGAAGTTTCTCTTCTGCATGTTTGGAAGAAAATTAAGCCACCACGTGATATATCAAATCTGATTTAGTAGGTCCCAATAAATTTTCCAATTATACCCTGACCCATTATTGGATTTCAATTAGTTGGTACAAAGATGAAACAATAAGAGTAAAAATGATTAAGAGGGAGAACGAAACTTCTCTCTCATAATAGTAAACATCAAGTATCCTATAACCCATAAGGGATGAAGTTTGGTGACAAATGACTTAAAAATTGATTGTCCGGTCCTGAGTTTGAATTCAAGAGTGTATTTCTTTTAAAAATCTGGAACAACCGGAGATTTACCTGTTCTGCTTAGCCTGGGTCAGGTAATTTGACGGTGAATTTTCTGAGAAAAGAAAAAGTATCCTATAGCAACAATCACAAACAGAGCTCTCATTTTGTAGCTAGCAAAATTCTTATGTATGCTAAAGCTTAAAGTAAAAGCCTGTCGTTCGACTTATTTTGTTGCCATTGACTAGTTCAGTGCATTTTATACAGTTTTTTGTTTGTTTAATTCCCTAGAAGTATTTGGAAATATCTCGGTAATGGAACTGAATCATATTATATTTTAGAAAAAATTGTGTGAGATTGCTCAAAATTTAGTGGCCTCGTAACTTTAATTTATAATACTATAAGAAAATATTAAATTATCATCGACCGATTATATCGATCAATAATTTTTGGTATTTACCGACGGATTATATAATTTTTGATATTTGACACGCTCAAAAAGTGGTCTTTTACTCCCAAGTATAAGAGTGTCGAAGTAATAAAATAACCCGTAAGTCCGGGGTCGATCCACAGAGAATATATTTAGTAAAATAGAATGATAAGTAGAGCGAAAAGAAAAAGGTTTGATTTGTTGAAATTGTTGGAAACTATTAAGTGAAAATACAATAATAAAATGAAATACTGGAGTTAGGAGATCCACTTTTAATATTTCAAATCTAGAAATCGCGCTTAATTATAATATATAAATTGTCCTTATTACCCAATTAAATTATCTCAGGAATTAATTATGCCAATATATAGAACCGGCCGTAAAGGCAGTGGTCATTTCTGTCGATAACTAGTCCTGTCAAGCTACTAAGTATGCCAAAAACATAAGACCAGTCATAAAGGCGGTGATACCGTATAAAACCAGCCATATAGGCGGTGATACCGTTTGTCTATAACAAGTCCTGCCAAGGTACTCAATTATGCCAAAATCGTATAAAACCATCCATATAGGTTGTAGCAAGATAAAACCAACCATATAGGCGGTAGCAAGATAAAACCAGCCATATAGACGGTAGCAAGATAAAACCAGCCATATAGGCGGTGACCAATTTTGTCAATAATTAATCTAAATCTAAATCAAGTTTTAATCATTATATTACAATTTATTTATTATAATGTAGGCGAGATTTATCTAAGTTTTCATTATAAAAGCTTCACCCATTACCCCAACGAAAAGAAATTAGCTACTCATTTTGTAATCAAACATATTCGTAATTTTATTGCTGAAAGAAAAAGACATTACAAAAAGTTTTAAATAAATAAACACACAAGACACTCTCTCTCCAAAATCTATAGAGGAATTCATAAAGAAAGTATGAAAATTTCTTCTGCTGGACGCTTCAATTTATAGGCAAAATTTGGTCGGCGCGTCGCGACGTCAAGGCTCTGCCCGTCGCGACGCACATGCCACGTTAGGGACACGTTTCGAGAGCTAAGTGCATCGTATGGTGCCTTCATCTTATTAGGCGCGTCGTGCAGTGCCTTTTTCTTCTTCGGAGCGTCACGACACATAGCTCTTTGCACGTCGCGACGCGGATGTTGAATTTCTATTTTTACCCTTTTCCAACTGTGGTTTGTCCTATCGAGCTTCCAAGCAGTATTTTACCTATCAAATAACAAAAATAACACAATAAAAACTCTCAAAACATAACTTTAAATATTATTTCACAAAGTTGTCAAATGAAGGGGATTAGTGAAACTATAAGTGTAAAATGATTGATTTATTGTATAATAAATATGTATTTTTTTAGTGTTCATCACATCCCCAATCAGCTTATTACTAGTCCCTAGTAATTCAAGGGAAATCTAAAAGCATAATTTTTATCTAAGTTAACAATTATTTTCTTTCTTTCTAAATGATCAAATAAATGACTTCTCCTGTACTTTTTACCATTCTTTCATATACTTATAAAGAAAAGGTATTAATCAATATATTGTGCCCACATTAACCACAAGTATTTGTTGAAAAGAGTGATATTTTTGTCCAAAAATTATGTTAGAGTTTACACCTTTTGGCGGTGAAAGTTTATTTATAAACATATCTTCGATCCTTATATCGAAATTTGGGCCAGTGACTCCCAAATCAGCTAGTTTTAGGGCATTAGGTGTTAAGGCACCCCTGCGGACTTAATGGCTCATATCCCAGATATTAAAAAAAAAGTGTCTGATTCTCTTAACCTTTCTTTTTAACCCTTGTAACGAGCTTTGGGTTAGTAATTCCCAGACCAGTTGGCCTTAGGGTACTAAGTGTTAAGAACACCTACAGACTTAATTGCTCGAGTTAAAAAGGCTACGAAAATGAACTTTATTCAAACTCTAATTTTTTTTAGCTCTACCGTTTTACGCGAACAATCACTGCTTACTGAGGTAAGATGTCCGATTACTGAGTAAAAAGCTTTATTAAACTAAATCAAACTCTACCGTTTTACGCGAACAATCACTGCTTGCTGAGGCAAGATGTCCAGTTACTAAGTAAAAGGATGAATTTTTTTTTTTTTTTTTTGGGTATATATATATATATATATATATATATATATATATATATATATATATTATATATATAAATGAAACATGAAAATTATCTAGTAAACTATCCCATCCCCCTAACCAAAATGAGACATTGTTCCCAATGTTTAAAGAAATAGAAGTAGAGTTTAGAAGATATCATCTGGTTATTGTGGAATTGACAGTTACAACTACGACTAAAGATTACAGATTAAGGTCCAGGTTTACTTTGCGCTTTTTGCCACAATCGTTCCTAGACTAGTTCAATTTGGAAATAATATGGTCGATTTTTGGTTCATAAGCTAAGAGTTGGTCAATTAAATCATTAGATTTCCTTGCAGTTAGGAAGATATCTCTTACCAGTTTTGAAATAAACCCATTTCTTTTGGCATCTTCAAGAAATACAAAAAGAAAATCGAAAAATCCATTAACATTAAACAGCCCAATGAGTTTTTAGTGAATATTCAAGTTTGCCTATGACACAACTGTGAATATTTCTTCCAACGTTCCTAGCCCACCTGGTAAAGCAATGAAAGCATCAACATGATTGATTATCAGCATGATTGATCATTTCAGTGAGTCTTTCAGACATACCTGGGATAATACATTATTCTCCATTTGATTTTCGATGATGTTGTCCTCTGTTAAGGGTTTTGGAATGATCCTCAGAACTTGACTGCCACATTCTTGTACGGCCTTTGAAATACACCCCATCAATCTAATATTGCTACCACCATATACTAAGTACATGTTTCTGTTTGCCATAACTCTACCCAATTCTCTCGCAGCCTCAATAAATTCTGGTTTAGTTCCGGAGCTAGTTCCAAAAAAAATACACAGATATTAGTGAATCATCATTTTGAAGTTGTCTCCATTTGTGCTATCTCTCTTAGCTAGATGAGTTGAAGAGAGAGAAGTGACGAGCTGAATTTATAGATCCCGAAAAAGGGTGAGTAATAAATGCACTAATACCTGTAAAATGACAATTATTAGGAAAATAGATCGTGTACAAAAAGGTTAGATACTGTCGGTAAAAAGTAAATTAAAACAGGAATTTAAAGTAAAGGAAATCAATGTAATAATTAAAAAAATATATACTGGTAGTTGTGATTGTGGCTCACATCTTCCTCTGGTTTTATGTCCAGTAACGGCTTGAACGCCCTCTATGGGTCGGGGATAGGCTGCCCATCCAACTTTCTTATAAAGTGGCAAACATGGTATTTTAAAGTCAGATTCCCGAGAGTGTATTGTTGTCTTTCTTTTTGAAATTGTGTATGTAACTTGCGAATCTCTCGATGAACATATCCACTAGGATGCGTCTCAAGAGTCAATGACATATCATCCAAAGACTCCTTACTCAAGCCATCCCTAATGAATTGATTTTTATCTTCGTGATTATCAGACACCATTCCTAAAGAACGACAACAAGTGTTGCACGTACATCATGCACATTTATAACAAACATCTAATTGTTTAGCTCTTCGTTTTTTAGCATATATGCTTTTCCCTAAACCAGACATGTAAGAAATGAAAGAGTCAGATGACTCACCTACCAAGCAAACTTTTGCTTCAATTACCCAACAGATATCACAAGAAATAACATGAATCATAAGAAGCCTCATCATTTTTGTGTGTGCTTTGTAAAATTTTGTCAGAGCATTTTGGGGGAGAGAATGAAAATGTTTGCGGAGGTTTGCAAGAGTTTATTCCATGCTTTGGTTTGTAGGGTATTCGTAAATTAAGGAGACTGAAATAACTGACTTTGAGTCATGAAGTACCATTATGCGCTACTTTACCGGGGTGTGAGATTAAAAAAAGAAAAGACAAAAAAAAAATAATTGCTGCAAAACTCAGATAATGGAAATTAGAGAAATATTAAACAGAAAGTAAAAGAAACTACATCAATCATGATATACTCGTTTTAACAGGAAAAAGTTTCTTGAAATTTTGAGCACTCCAAAAATGATTTCAGACGCCGTCCATTCACTTTAAATACATAACCATCCCTAGGATTCTCAATGTCAATAGCCCCGTATGGGTAAACATGTTTCACAATGAATGGGCTATTGGGTTTCTAGTTAGTCCCGAGATCGATTTCAAGCAAGAAACATCATGTGCGAATACAACAAAGAAGCATGGCGGAATCATACTTACATTGATCGGTTATGCGATGCGAGGAACAACAAAAATCTCCAAGCTTTTGGTCCATGATGCTCACGGCAAAGGCTCTCATTTGTGCTCCATTTTCGATCATCTCCATTGATGCTCCAAGCTCCAAACTTTGCTAATGGTGATTCCATGCTCACAAGTTGGTTTCCCTATCACATTCAGATGACCCTTCATGTGCTAGCATAGGAAAAATTGCAACAAATTTTCCTTTGACTTCTTGTAATTCTCGGCCTTGCCAAGAAAAATGGGAGAGAAAGATTTTGGCCCATTGGCCGAATAAGGGAGAGGAAAAGAAGTGGTTGTTGAGTTGTGTATCTAATACACTTAATTGATTTCTAAAATCAATTAAAACATATACCAAAATTTTTGTAAAAGCCTTTCAAAAAGTCAACAAAAAATTTGGAACCAAAATGGCAATAAATGCCATCAACCACTCATGTCACTATTCACATTAATCAATGATGACAAGCATCACTTCACTCAAAGTGATGTGACTTCCATCATTTGATTGACTAGTGATTTGACGCTAGATGTGACTTGTGGGCCGCACTTGAATTCGAAATGCGAGTGGGCCAGCAAACACTCTCGGGCTCGGGTTCGCTAATTCCGAATTAATGAATTTTCCGTTGCGACGTAATTAAATCAAATTTAATTAAATAATTTTGCCTAGCAAAATTACTATTCACGTCGCTAGCAATTTAATTCTAAATTAACTCGTTCGTCCGAATTAAAATCTAATTTTAATTCCGCGTCGAAATCCAATTTCGTATAATATATCGAATATTATTTTATCGATTAATTCCAAATTAATCGCTCCCTCTCTTAATAATATTTTATCCCAGATAAAATATCTCTGTAATTAATCCCAAATTAATTTTCTCTCTCTTGTAATTAATCCCAGATTAATAAAGTGCGAGTCATACGTCATCGGTGAATCTTCTTCGGAAGCGACCCATGAGATCCCCGGATATGTTGGCAGTAAATTCGGTCATCGGACTATCCGAACACGTACGTACCTAGTACTACGTTTTTACCAATTTACAAGACATGGTTGGCTTCTAGCAAAGCACCGTGCCTACCCAATTCTCCAGAAATATTTTTATAGGAATATGTGATCTATATCAGGCGTAGTATACGTAGTATTACGTATTTCGATCCAGCATCAGATGTCACATGCAAGGCCTGGGGCTGGAATCGTGTCTGCTCCGTACGAAGCACATATCGGATCTCTGGTAACTAGTCTCTATAATCGGATAAACATGACCTAGTCATAATATCCCGATAGCTGCAGCATAAAAGAGAACCAGTTCCGTATCCTACGTTATCATCATCTCCACTATGACTGGAGTGATACTTCCATCTCGACATCACACCCAATACACTACGATTCTCAATATACCCAGAAGAGGCGTACACAGAACCTGTTAAAGCCCTGGACGACCAAAACCAAAGTATATTGATTATGGCAAGTATTAGCGGTGCAAGTCTCAGGTTAAGACCAAATACACCTACCCTGATTCGGACTTCCAGAGACACATAGTCATAGTACCAATGGAATTCTGAGGGGTCTATCCAGAGCGAAGCTGTTCCCGTACCATCGGTAAACACAACCTCCTATTACACTTGCATTAGTATCCTATTCCCAAATATATGAGAACTATGTTGTTATGCTCCAACAACGCGCACAAGTGTAATACTAGTCTTTTACGCATTATCGATGTCCAATCTCGATAGTACTCTGACTATGGATATTTAATGATTAAACCTTTATGGATTGATACTGTCTCATATCATCTCAATCCGGAACTAATCATATGGACCTTCTATCATTTATACATCTTGGTAATTTAATTACAAATGATAAAAAGGCAATTTCCTTTGTCACATAGTTCATTTGTACAACAACACCATGATCTGTACAAATAGTGATGCTATGGGTCATAATTGTCCAACAATCTCCCACTTGGCCTATAGCCAATCACTCAAGTGTCCTACACCCAAACTATGTACGGTTCGCTCAAACTTCTGCTGAGAAAATGCTTTCATCAGCGGATTTGCAGTGTTATCATCTGATGCGATTTATTCGATCATCACATCGCCACGATGTATATCCAAACGAATCATATGAATATTTGAAGTATACATCTGGATCGTTGATGAGACCATTAATTCTTTAGCCTGTGCTGTAGCCTAGCTCAGCTGCTAACAGAACTACTCCTAATCTGATTAGGATTATTATCGATCCAAAAGGCTTCTATTGCTGCTCAGCTGCAACAATAATCCACTTTTGTTGTTTATTCGGTAACAATAACTTGCTTGGAAGATTTCCAGCTCACTGTTCCATTATTCAAACTTTATAGTACCTTTCTTACGACTTATAGTCGGTTTGGAAACTTGCCAGGGTGATCCCAGTCACTTCAAGTTCTCCTTCTCCATAGTATAAGACAGCATCCTTAGTTTGTCTAAGATACTAAAGGATGTTCTTAACATCAATCCAGTGACTATCACTTGGATTGGCCTGATTGTGACTCCATATGCTCAAAGTATATGAGACATCAGGCCGCGTACATTTATTTCAATGTACGAGTTCTCGGAGAGTATTAACAACTTTAAATTTATCCCAGTAGATCTTTAATCCTAGAATAAATGTTGTTCTCCCAAGAATTCTACGGAGAATTTTCATGAAAGCCAAGCTTTCACCGATAGTATTTATGGGAATATTATTTCCAAGAAATGACATATCATCATTATTTAGGACATTCACTGTCAGTGCGCTCCCATTAACCTCCTTATATACACAATAATCATTTTCGTTTTGAATTAAATCATATACCATTATGATTACATCAAAACGACAATTCTAATAACCCAATGCTTGCTTCAATCCATCCATGGATAGAATTAACTTGCAAACCTTGTTTGCTCGTTTTGGTACGACAAAACCATCAGGATGTTGTAAACATCCTCCAAAAGGTTTCTGTTAAGGAAAGTAGTTTTGGCATTCAACTGCTATATTTCTTAAATGAAACATGCAGCATCAGCAAGCATTATCCAAATGGATTTAACCATGGCAACAGTTAAAAGGTTTCGTCGTAATTGACACAATGTTGATAATGATACCTTTTCACTACAAGCCTAGCTTAGTACGTTGGTATGTTTCCTTCCATGTATGTCTTCCTTGAAGACTTATATAGTGCCAATAGGCACAATGCCTTTCGGTACAACAACTAGTATCCAAACTTGGTTGGTATACATGGAATCCATTTCGGATAATATGGCACTTTTCCATAATAGGGAGTCGATACCTTGTATCACTTCCTCATGCGTAGTCAGTTCGTATTCCTCAATAAGATTGACATCTTTATGAGATGAGATCAAAAACCCATACCCGAGGTTGTTTTCTGACTCTCTCCGACTTACGCGGTTCTTGTGTATTCGAAGATTATTGGTATAGTTTCATCCTTGATGAACTGTTTGTGTTCCATAAAGAAATCGGTGCCTGGAACAGTATTACTCCGATTTTCATCGAGTTCTTTTGCTCCCACTTACCACTGCATATAGGTATTCCTCTTAGGAAAACCGCATGGTGATCAACAATTACATTGTTCTCTTGTGAGTTGTATAAGTACTATACTTTGGTTTCCTAGGATAACCTACAACTTAGGAACTCATCCGATTTGGGTTCTAGTTTGGTATCATTCAAACATATGCCTAGCATTCCCAAATCTTAAGGAATGAGAAAACCCGGTTTCTTTCCTGTTCATATCTAATATGAAGTCTGTCTAACAGATTTTTATGGAACCTTATTCAAAATAAGTTTTGCAATGTCTATGTATATCCTTTGAAGGAAATGGTAGCTCAGAGCGACTCATGATTAACCTTAACATGTCTAACAAAATTCGGTTTTTCTCAGTTCAGACACACCGTCAAATTGACGTGTTCCGGGAGGAGTCCTCATTGAAAGAATACTATACTCTTTCAAGTATTCGAGAAACTTATTGCTTAAGTTTTTTCATCATGGTCCAATCATGGTGTTTAATACTTTAGCCGATCTGTTTTTATACTTCGTGTCGAAACTTCTGAAAGTTTTCGATTCGTGTTTCAAAAGAAACACATAACCATAACGCGATGCCACATCCGTAAAGGTCACGAAACATTCATATCCACCTCTAGCCTAGCTAGATATGGGCCCACTTACGTCACTATGAACGAGGGCTAACAGATCGGGGCACTTACACTTTTACCAAGTAAAAAGTGTTTTAGGCATTTTGCCCAATAAACTAGATTCGTAGACATTATTTGAATAGAATCAAATCCGTCCTAGTATCCACTCTTCAAAAGTGTGGATATACGAGTCTTGTTAATTGTGTCCCAGACAACAATGCCACATATAAGTCTCAACTGATTAGATCAGTTTGAGCTATTTGTTTGTTATATTATGCGTTTGAGATTTATTTATATTCAAAATATAAATATTGTTATTCACATCTAATGTGATTATCTCAATAGCATCTTTATAAAATAAAACACTTTAGTGTTCTAGAATATAAAGGTATATCCGCAACGGATTATACTCTGATGTAGAGATAATGTTTATAGTCAAACTAGTTACATTATAACAGTTTCCTAATTTAAGTACACACCCAAAGGGTAGTTCCTAAACTTAGGTTTCTACGGTTAAAACAGCGACTTTCGTCCCATTTCCTACTCGCAGACAAATCTCAACTGAAGTCAGTATCATGCTTGTCAGTAGATTCTGCACATCAGTACATATTTATGTACCACATCCAGTATCTAAAATCCAATTTTAATATACTAATAATAAACATGTTTATGACAAACATATTTGAAGTCGGAGCCTTGCCCGTCTTCAATTCCTTCATGTCTGCCTTGTCCATACGGCAGTCACGCTTCCGTGACCCCGTTTGCCACAGTTTAGGTAGAGATCTTGTGGATATGTCATTTGTCTTCCCAGAAGATTATAATGATTTTGCCTTTTCCCCTTTTCCACACCCCATAAGCTTTTGGCCAAGCCTTGGCCTTCCGGAATGTCGAAGTAAGGTACGCCTTGCGCTTCTTGCCTATTGCAAACTCTGGCTTTGTCTCCTTGAGTATAGCCATTAACTCTCCAGGAGTTTACTATTGCAATTTGTACTTCTAAGATATAAGAATAGATCTATGAAGATCCTTCAATTTCATTATCATACTATAAGGATCTAATCCTTAGTTCTAATTAAGAAATTAAGGAGTCTATTTGGCAAGCTTAATAGATTAAGCACTAAAGTTATCATCACATGAATCTTCCAAAGATCATGCTCTACTATTTGCTTAACTCCGGGCTTAGGCCCAAGATGTTACTCTATCAAATAGAATAACTTCTCGGTCTCCAGGACTATCCTGAGATTTTATTCCCAATTTGAAAATTAAAGTCGTTTAAATATTTTCACCCAGGTTTATATTTTAAACGCTAATCTTTCATTTATCTTGATTCCAATAGTCCAACTATCGAATCAATGATTTTAGGTACTATTTATTATAATGATTACTATAGTCTAACTATATAATCAACTATAATTTAATTGGTTAAATTCAATTATATTGATTACTATAATCCAATTATAAAATCAACTATTAATTGAAATAGTTTGAATACAGTCCAACTGTTTAATTTAAAAACAATGATTAAATATTAGTCCAACTAATATATTAATTTATATTGACGAAAAATTTGTAATGAGCGCGTATGGCAAGTAACTAAACGAATATTGCAAATTTAATACTTGCCTCCCACTATTTTTTTCGGCGAGCCTCTAACCCTCTGTGGAGTACTCGGGAAACCTTGTTTCCTAGTGGGCTAAGATCCCGTTAAATAACACACAATCTTGACTTTGGCCAACAAATTGTATGATAATTAACTAGGTAGATCTCTAAGATCAATTGGATCCCATCCAATTCCTATATCCAGTAGGTGGACATCCAAGTCCGAAACATATATCCTATATATGCCAATATATCCAATATATTCCTAACATTTTTCCTCTGAATCAACTAAGCCTTGGCTTTGGCACAACAAACTTAGAGATCCCAGTTAAGCGGAACCCATTGACCTTGGAAAGCTTCGTAATCGATGTCGATGGACAAGAAATGATCTTGACTTTGGCCAACAAATCACAACTTGGACAAGACACCGATATGGAACAAAGCCTTCATGATTCAAACACATCCGCGACGGACAAAGGTCTTGACTTTGGCCAACAAACCAGTGTCAGTCTTGGATCTTGAGTAAGAATCACTCAATGGAAGGAAAAACGCTTAATATGTTTTGAGGGTTTTTCGCGTAAATTGGCAACCAATTTATTATCTTTGTTAAGGTCTCATCATCATACACCCTTAAACATGCATTCTAAACATATAATAAGGCGCGTAAGTAAATAAATAATAATGATATGCGGATGGATATTAAAACACATTGTTCCTAGAACAAATCTCTCAATTTCCTATCTCCCGCTAGCACAAGTATTACTTCTACCCGATTACATAACACTTCTAAAGAAACCTCATTTACATTGAGGGGATAGGTGAGAAGAGAAATACACAGAGTCAAGAGGTAATAGGCTGGACACGCATGTCCAATTTAATAAATTCTAAATTTATTACAACAATTTCCAAAATTGCCCTTACCCATCTAATATCCATCCGATATACATTATTCATACATCGCATCCATGTATTCACACAAGCATGTTATCAATCAATCTAATCCAATTAATTAATCTGAAAATTAATGACCATCCAATGTTCAAACAACGATTTGATTTTACGCGAGTCCGACTTGTTTTACGAATAAGTACTCAAAGTACGAATTCATGAATTATATTAAACTACAACATTAAATCCAATTTAATTTTGTATTTAATACTAATTCTATATTTAATTCTAAATTAAATAATTACACTTTTTAATGTGCCTTTACGACTTAGATTCTAAATCTAATCGTTACGGGTCTCAAAGCTCAATTAACATCCAATGTTAATTTAATTAAAGTCCAATGGGCTCTTAATTAATTTCTAAGACATGGACTTTTGGTCAATAAGGGTCAAACCCAAATACCAAAGCCCATTTAAGGAATCACCCTTATTTGTCAAGAAACCAATTTAGGCCCATTAGGCCCATTTAATATTAAAGGTCCATTAGTCATATTTGGACTTTATGGAGATGGTTTTGGGCCCAATTGGATCCAACCAATTAGCCTAAACCAAACTTGGCCCAACCAAGCCCATTAAGCCCAATTACAACTTACAAGCCCAATTCCAAATTTGGCCCAATTAATTAAATTACCAAAATTCCAAATTTCATAATTTAATTAACCTAAAGTGTATGCCATAATTAATTAACCAAATTAACATTTCCAAAATACTAATTCACTCAATTAATTATGCTAATCATCATCAACTTATGTCCAACACAATTGAATCAAAAATCAATCATTTTCCATGCTACATCATTCACGGTAATTAGGGATTTCTTTGTCCGATTCGGTTTTAATCCAATTAAATCCTAAATCAACATTACCCAAATGATTTCAACTCATCCAATGATCAAAATCAAAAAAAATACCATGACATTAGGGCATTTTATACTTTCGGCCAAGCCTAGTATTTGGGGAAAATTTGATCCAATCCAATTTTCACAAAATTGATCACAAATAACTCCAAGTCATTCATGTACAAGCATGCTCAAACAAGTAATTTCACTCAAACATGCTCAAATACAATTTACCCAAATTTTACCCTAATCAAATTTCATGCTCAAAATGGCTCTGATACCATTGTTTGGGTTTCTAGTTAGTCCCGGGATCGATTTCAAGCAAGAAACATCATGTGCGAATACAACAAAGAAGCATGGCTGAATCATACTTACATTGATCGGTTATGCGATGCGAGGAACAACAAAAATCTCCAAGCTTTTGGTCCATGATGCTCACGGCAAAGGCTCCCATTTGTGCTCCATTTTCGGTCATCTCCAATGATGCTCCAAGCTCCAAGCTTTGCTAATGGTGATTCCATGCTCACAAGTTGGTTTCTCTATCACCTTCGGATGACCCTTCATGTGCTAGCATAGGAAAAATTGCCACAAATTTTCCTTTGACTTCTTGTAATTCTCGGCATTGCCAAGAAAAATGGGAGAGAATGATTTTGGCCCCTTGGCCGAATAAGGGAGATGAAGAGAAGTGGTTGTTGAGTTGTGTATCTAATAAACTTAATTGATTTCTAAAATCAATTAAAACATATACCAAAATTTTTGTAAAAGCCTTTCAAAAAGCCAACAAAAAATTTGGAGCCAAAATGGCAATAAATGACATCAACCACTCATGTCACTATTCACATCAATCAATGATGACAAGCATCACTTCACTCAAAGTGATGTGACTTCCATCACTTGATTGACTAGTGATTTGACGCTAGATGTGACTTGTGGGCCGCACTTGAATTCAAAATGCGAGTGGGCCCGCAAACACTCCCGGGCTCGGGTTCGCTAATTCCGAATTAATGAATTTTTCGTTGCGACGTAATTAAATCAAATTTAATTAAATAATTTTGCCTAGCAAAATTACTATTCACGTCGCTAGCGATTTAATTCTAAATTAACTCGTTCGTCCGAATTAAAATCTAATTTTAATTCCGCGTCGAAATCCAATTTCGTATAATATATCGAATATATTATTTTATCGATTAATTCCAAATTAATCGCTCTCTCTCTTTAATAATTTTATCCCAGATAAAATATCTCTGTAATTAATCCCTAATTAATTTTCTCTCTCTTCTAATTAATCCTAGATTAATAAAGTGCGAGTCATACGTCATCGGTGAATCTTCGGGAAGCGACCCATGAGATCCCCGGATATGTTGGCAGTAAATTCGGTCATCGGACTATTCGAACACGTACGAACCTAGTACTACGTTTTTACCGATTTACAAGACATGGTTGGCTTCTAGCAAAGCACCGTGCCTACCCAATTCTCCAGAAATATTCTTGTAGGAATATGTGATCTATATCAGGCGTAGTATACGTAGTATTACGTATTTCGATCCAGCATCAGATGTCACGTGCAAGGCCTGGGGCTGGAATCGTGTCTGCCCCGTACGAAGCACATATCGGATCTCTGGTAACTAGTCTCTATAATCGGATAAACATGACCTAGTCATAATATCCCGATAGCTGCAGCATAAAAGAGAACCAGTTCTGTATCCTACGTGATCATCATCTCCACTATGACTGGAGTGATACTTTCATCTCGACATCACACCCAATACACTACGATTCTCAATATACCCAGAAGAGGCGTACACAGAACCTGTTAAAGCCCTGGACGACCAAAACCAAAGTATATTGATTGTCGCAAGTATTAGCGGTGCAAGTCTCAGGTTAAGACCAAATACACCTACCCTGATTCGGACTTCCATAGACACATAGTCATACTACCAATGGAATTTCGAGGGGTCTATCCAGAGCGAAGCTGTTCCCGTACCATCGTTAAACACAACCTCCTATTACACTTGCATGAGTATCATATACCCAAATATATGAGAACTATGCCGTTATGCTCCCACAACGCGCACAAGTGTAATACTAATCTTTTACGCATTATCGATGTCCAATCTTGATAGTACTCTGACTAGAGATATTTAATGATTAAACCTTTATGGATTGATATTGTCTCATATCATCTCAATCCGGAACTAATCATATGGACCTTCTATCATTTATACATCTTGGTAATCTAATTACAAATGATAAAAGGGCAATTTCCTTTGTCACATAGTTAATTTGTACAACAACACCATGATCTGTACAAATAGTGATGCTATGGGTCATAATTGTCCAACATGGGCCACTCCATTTGGATTTTAATTTTCCAAGAAATAAATGAAGACGAGAATTCTGAAGCAAAACTTTTTGTCCAACTTCAAATTTTTTTTTTGTGAAATTCGATTATCATGAAAAGCCTTAGTTTTAGCTTTAAGAATTTTTCGTGTTCTCATATGAATCATTCATTAACTCTTCAAGTTCATTTAGTTGCAATTTACGTTCATGGCCGACATTTTCAAGGTTTGAATTGAATGCTTTAATAGCCCAATATGCTTTATGCTCAAGTTCTACATGCAAATGATAAGGTTTTCCATAAAATAGACGATAAGGTGACATTCCTAAAGATGTTTTGAAAGCTGTTCAATATGCCCAAAGTGAATCAGTTAGTCGAAGTGACCAATCTTTGTGATTTCAACGACAATGATGAAATATATAATCGACCCATTTTGAGACATAATCGACTGCAACTAAAATATATAAAAATCCAAATGATCGTGGAAATAGGCCCATGAAATCTATCCCCCAATAATCAAAGATTTCGATGACAATGATATGATTTAAAGGCATCATGTTTCTTTTTGAAATGGATCCCAACTTTTGACAGTTTTTCGCAAGTTTTGCAGAAAGTGTGTGTATCTTTAAAAATGGTGGGCCAATAAAATCCACACTGCAAGATTTTTACAGCGGTTTTCTTAGATGAAAAATGACCTCCACATGCTTCTAAGTGACAAAACTGAATAACACAACTTATCTCACTGTCTAGTATGCATCGTCTGAAAATCTAATCAGGGCAGTATTTAAACAGAGATGGATCATCCCAGTAGAATATTTTGACTTCGGTCAAAAATTTTCTCCTATCTTGTTGGCTCCAGTCTGAAGGTATCTTTCCTGTTGCAAGAAAATTGACAATATTAGCATACCAAGGCATTGTGTTTACAGAGAATAAAAATTCATCGGGAAATGAATCATTGATGAGAGTTATATCAATTAGTGACTCATTTGTGAGTCTCGATAAATGATATGCAACCACGTTCTCTACCATTTTCTTGTCTTTGATTGTGAGATTGAATTCTTGAAGCAATAAAATCCACCGTATTAATATTGGCTTGACATCCTGTTTAGACATCAAATATCTAACAGTAGCATGATCAGAGTAAACAACGGTTGAATAATTGATTAAATATGATCGAAATTTATCCAATGCAAATGAAACAGTAAGTAGTTCTTTTTCTGTGGTAGTGTAATTCATTTATGCACTGTTTAAAGTTCTACTTGCGTAATATATTACATGCGGCTTACCTTCCTTTCTCTGTCCTAACACTGCACCAACTGCATAATCACTAGCATCACACATTATCTCAAAAGGCAATGACCAATCAGTGGATTGCATAATAGGAGCATAAGTCAAAAGACTGATAATTGTTTCGAATGATTTTTGACATTCTTCTGTCCATTCAAATGTTGCATCTTTTAATATGAGGTTACATAAGGGTCTGGATATGGTACCAAAATTTTAAATGAATCTCCTATAAAATCCTGCATGTCCTAAAAAGAATGAATTTCCCTGACTATTTTTAGTGATGCTAATTTAGAAATTACCTCTATTTTTACATTGTCAACCTCAATAGCTTTAGATGACACAATGTGTCCCAAAATAATTCATGAATTAGATATGAAATGGCATTTTCCCCAATTTAACACAAGTCTTTTTTCTTCACATCTTTTCAAAATATTTTCCAGATTATTCAAGCAATTATCAAATGAATTCCCAAAAACAGTTATATCATCCATAAAGACCTCTAAGTAGTGTTCAACCATGTCACTAAATATGCTTAACATGCATGGTTGGAATGTTGCGGGTGCATTACAAAGTCTAAAAGGCATTTTCCTAAATGCAAATGTTCCAAAAATGCATGTGAATGTGGTCTTTTCTTGGTCTTTTGAAGCAATGGGAATCTGATCATAACCCGAGTTACCATCAAGAAAATAATAGTATGGATGTCCAACTACTCTTTCCAAATTTTGATCAAGAAATGGTAAAGGAAAATGATCTTTTCTAGTTGCGTCATTTAATTTTCTATAATCAATGCACATACGCCAACTAGATGAAATGCGAGTTGGGATTAATTCTCCTTTATCATTTTTTACAACAGTAATCCAGACTTTTTGGGTATAACTTGTGTAGGACTTACCCACTTACTATTAGAGATAAGGTAGATAATGCCTACATCAAGAAGTTTAAAGACCTATGTTTTTACTACTTCTTTCATGTGAGGGTTTAATCTTCTTTGGGGTTGATGATATGTCCTAGCATTATCTTCTAAATGTATTCGGTGTGTGCAGATTAATGGATTTATACTTTTTAAGTCTCTTAAAGTCCATCCAATTGCCAGTTTATGTTCTTTCAACATATTTAAAAGTTAACCTTCTTGATCGCTTGTAAGAAGAAAAGAAATTACCACATGGTAAGTTTGATTATTTTCTAGAAATACATATTTCAGTCCTTCTGGCAAAGTTCTTAACTCCAAATTGGGTCTTTCTTCGTGTGTTCCTTCTTCCAGTGTTCCCAGTTCTTCCAAATTTTGTATCTCTCCATTGTCTTCCAATACCTGCGTAGAGTCAAGTAAAAAATCATTAGTAATATCTGAAACTATTTGCGCACTTGACTCAACAAAATTAGCAGTGTAAAATTCCATGGGATCAGATAAATTCCCCTGAATATGCTCATCCACAATAGGTTCAATTGATTCTATGCTTTTGTTTTCATTATCCTCATCATATGGCTGTTTGCACATGTTAAAAATATTTAGCTCTAATGTCATGTTTCCAAAAGAAAGATTCATGATTCTATTCCTGCAATTAATTAAAGCGTTAGTTGTTGCTAAAAATGGACGACCAAGTATTATAAGGATTGGCTTATAACTGTCTGCCATAGGTTGTGTTTCTAAAATAATAAAATCCACAGAATATATGAATTTATGGATTTTCAATAACACATCTTCCACAATTCCTTTTGGTATTTAAACTGATCTATCACAAGTAAAAGAGTAGTTGATGTTGGTTTCATCTCACTGATATTTAGTTATTGGTAAACCGAAAATGGAAGTAAATATACACTAGCACCAAGATCAAGCAAAGCATGTTCAATGTTTTGATTTCCAATAATATAAGAAATAGTTGGACAACCAAGGCCCTTATATTTTAATGCATTATTAGTTGAGAGAATGGAACATACCTGTTCAGCTTGAAAAGCTTTCTTTCTTACCTGATGTTTTCTTTTAACGGTGCACAGATCTTTCAGAAATATGGCATAAGATGGTATCTATTGGATGACATCTAACAAAGGAATATTGACATTTACCTATTTGAATATTTCATAAATCTCTGGGGAATGGTTCAATTTCTTTGTTTTTAATGTTTGGGAATTGGAGGTGTTCAAATTATTATTATCAACGACGAGTAATGGTTCATCAACCCCTTCCTTACCCTCTGAATATGTTTTATTCTCAGCTTTGCGAGGTTCAAGAATAGGTCTGTGGATGTCCTTACCACTACAAAGAGTAATAATAGATTTAACTTGGTCTAAGTGTTGATTTCCAGAACTACCCTCGTGAGAATTTAAATGACTCTTGGGATTTGACTGTGGTTGTGCAGGAAACTTTCCTTTCTCATTAATGGTTAATGCAGATGTAATTTTAGCAAAAGTTTCTCTTAAATCATTCATCGTTTGTGCATTTTGGTTATTGACGGCTTCTTATTTTTCCATGAATGCATTCAAGGTATCCTCTATGGTTTTCCTAGGTGGTGGGACATATGGTGCATAATTCTGGGAATTTCGGAAATTCTGGTGAACCTGGGGAGGTTGTTGTGAGGATTGTGTTTGGTTATCATTCCTCCAATTGAAGTTTGGATGGTTTCTCCAACCAGAATTGTAGGTTTGTGAGTATGGGTTTGGATTTGGTCTATTGAATGTGTTTATGGAACTGACTTGGTCATGGAGACATTCTTGCAGGGCTGGTAACGATGGGAAAATGTGTGTGACATGTTCATTAGAATTACAGATCTGACATAGGACTTCCTGAACTGACTTGCTTGAAAAGTTTCTCTTAAATCATTCATCGCTAATGTGCATCGAAGACTTCAAGTGTTGACATCATCAAAATCCATCATGCGACTGTGTCGCTAACAATCTCCCCATTTTTGATGATGACAACATTTAAAACTTGTGAAGCTTTTGAGAGTCCAAATTATTGACGATTTTGCTACCACTCAATATTAGCTCCCCCTCAATGTGTGTCTTCAATATAATGCTATAAAATTTAGACAAACACATTAGTACACATTTACTCCCCCTTAATACAAGGGTGAGGGAAATACAAGTTTTAACCTCATTTCTAATGATTTCTCCCCTTTTGACATTATCAAAAAGTGGAGAAGCAAAAATTAGGTTCTAATGAGATACCAATTAATATGTGCATAAACATATGAAAGTTTATTAACATGCACACTTAGCATTTTTAATAATTTCTCCTCATTTTGTCCTTTTGCCATAAAATGTAAAAATCATGCATAGTTCATCAAAATTTTACCAATTGAAGTAAATATCCATGCATTTCATTTTCAACTAATTGAACTCAATGGCAAGTCATTATTCATGCTAATTGATCAAATGATTCACATATATGTCATATAACTCAATAAGTTTTATGTGACACCAATTGATACTAAATGAGCTTCGTTATATGATTTAGGCATTTAGATAATATCAAATGAAAAATAATTATAAATACAATTTGCTAATCACTAGTTGATGAGCGGAAAATATATCAATATTGACCGCCCCTTTTACTTAATATTTTGTTTAGTTTCTCGGGTTTGATGAACGTTTTGATGTGTTTTAGTTTATTTTGCAGATAAAATAATATTGGGACACAATGAAATCATTTAGGACGAAATATAGGTCAAATAAGGGTAAAAATTGGACTTGACATATTAATTTTGGAGATTGGAAACTTGAAAGGGCGTTTTAACGAAGTTCAGTTTTGCAAATTCCAATTTTGCGTATTTGTCGTATTTTGGGCATAACCTTTTACTCCAATATCGGATTGAGCTGATTCAAGTTCCAGATTAAAGAAGAAGCAAAGATCTACAACTTTTAAAGACAAAATAATTTCAAATTCTGAAGATTTCATGCCCGAAATTGATGAACCATCCAGAAGTGTGTTGTGTGTAATTATTAAAGTCATTTTCAATCATTTTCAAAGCAAAAAATAAATCAAAAAATAAATAATAAAAATTATCAAATCACCACCAAACATGATAAGAAATTAGTGGAGCAATTAATAATGGATTTGGTGGAGCAATTAGTGGAGCAATTAATAATTGATTTGGTGGATGATTTGATGGAGGCAAAATTTTGCCTATAAATACCAAGCCATTTCATTTGTAAATTCATACTTTCTTCTAAGGAATTCGTTAAGAATACTAAGAAGATTGTATCTTGTTTGTTTATTTAAAGCTTTTAGTAATTAATTTCCGCTTTCGCACTTTCTTTTCTTTACTTTTCAGTTTTTACTTTCCGCAATTTACTTTTACGCACAGTACTTTTCTTTCTTTAATTTTCAGTTTTTACTTTTTAGTAATGAGGAGGTAACTCCCCTTTGCTGGGGTAAAAGGTAAAACTTTTATTACTAATATTTAGATTAATCTCCCTTAATTATAATATATAAACTAGTTAAAACCTTACTTAACGAGGATACCGCCATATTGGTCGGTTGGTAATTATTTAAATTGGTTTTAACCTGACTAAACTGGATACCGCCTGATTGGTCGGTTGGTAATTAATTATTAATTTGACTTAATCTGGATACCGCCTATATGGCTGGTTGGTAATTATCATGCAAAGTTAATATATTATATTAAGGGAGATATCTAAAATAGAAGTAATAAAAGTGGATCTTTTTACCTCAGCATTTTCTTTTATTGTACTTTTACTTTATTTACTTTTCAGTCATTTACTTTCAGCATTTACTTTCCGTTATTTACTTTTCAGCAATTTACATTTCAGCATTTACTTTATGTCTTTTATTTTATTTAAGTTTTTACTAGACCTAGTTATGTGTCGTAACTAAGTTAGTTATCCAGGGTTGTGATGAATTCTAATATCACCGGTTTATAAGGGATTATTTTATAGTTTTGGTAATTTAAAGGTTTACTTATTAAGTCTTAAGCTTAATGCTTCTTGTTGTCTAATCACCAATAAGATTGATGTGGTAAATCTAAAATAAACTTGACAAAGGAATTTTAAGTTTCAGCCTTAGACTTAATAGCCCACGATCTTCCTTGAGGATAGATAACCCTTTAATAGATTTCTTTACAGGATAGACATATACCTGTCGGGCGGGGGTAGCTATAATTGGAACTTAAACTTAATGAATCCAGGTAATTTGGTTGACATAGACATATGGTTCAATTGGGTTAAACTGGGTATTTACGTCTGACCATCGACAGAGGCTTTCGCATAATTTTGTGTTCCAGGTTAGTAAACCAATTTATTACACAAACATAAAATAATCACTTCATCTTTTAAAAAATATTAGAAAGATTCACAACCCTAGATCTTTGAGTCTTTTGTTATTTTCCTTAGTATTTTCTTTTGTTTATTTTATTATTTTAATTAAGGAAAACCACATTCAACCAATCAAACAATCATTCTCTTCTCCATTTAATTAGATATTTGTAAATAAATAGATTCAACAATTAATAACAACAGTACGAATTAAGTCATCGTGGGATCGATATTTTTATACTACTTGAACGATACGTGCGCTTGCGTTATACGTGTGTGTTTACGCCGGTCAAGTTTTTGGCGCCGTTGCCGGGGACTTATTTTTCTTGAGTTATTTATTTTGAAGCTATCTAATTTACTTGTATCTAATTTTTTTCATTTTTATTTGTAATTTTTATTTCTTTATTTTGTTTTCAGGTGATTGAAAAATGGAACATTATTGGGAGATTGAGAGATCACGAGCTTTACTAGAAGATACACCTCAAATCTGGGAACAACAGTCCGGTTTTCTGAGGCCTGTTGTCATGCCCAACCATTATCACTGGATGCCAGTACCAAGCAATATTACATTTGCTCAACAGAACGCAATGGGGAGATGTGACATATATAATGGTAACCCCCCGAGAGATTATTGCGGGTACAACTACAATCCAGGGTGGCAGAGCTATCAAAATCTTTCATGGTACGAAGAACCATCACATTTTTCATCTTATCCACCATCTACCTTCGATTTCCATCAACAAACATAACCATCAGAAGAAGATCAGATGATTGACATGCTCAAAGACGTGTTCAAGAAACGAGATGAAAAATTGGATACAATGCTTGAAACATTCCAGAATCAACTCGAAAATATTCAGAGACAATCAGCATCCATTCAGAGAATGACTGAGCAGATCAGACAATTAACAGAAAACCAGAGCTACATACCTCAAGGACCATTTTCAGATGAAGCCTTCGAGTACCAAGCATTTCACGATGACACTTTAGCAGAAGAGAAGGTTGAGCAGAATCAAGAATTAGAGGTATCAGTTCAGGAGCCCGAACCGGAAAAGTCTCGATTTGATTTTTATTATTCAGATTCTGACGAGGATGAAGCTGATCTATTTGTACCAACTGCACCAACAACGGAGGATCAAACTTTCAATCCTCAAAATGAAGATCTTGTAGCATGATTTACCATGATGTTTGATGAAGATCTACCTGAACCATCCATTCCAGTCGTATCAGAGGATGAAAACCTAATGTCAGAACATCTTTACATCCTCAAGTAGATACTTATAGAGCATGCATTTCACAGATGACGAATGAAGAATTGAATACGGAAATTTTTAAATTCATCTGTGAAGAAAATGTGGAGCAAGAAGCAGAGCAAATGGAGGAGTAAATGTCTGAACTTATTAAAGATCCAGAGCATTCAGAAACATCACTGTTTTGGGGAGTACAATTTAGAGATATCACCCGGAAGCTTGATAGAATGGAACTTCCATTCAAGGTCAAGCACCATACTAGACCTCATGATTTTATTTCTTTCTTTTCAGGAACCACTGGAGCAATAAGGTTAAAAAGGTGGCACAAGCACTGAATGAGACAAAATATTTTTTGCCACTTTACCGTTAGAAGATACCCTTCAAAAGCAACGCTCACAGGATTGTCTTTAATCGGACATCCAAAACGACGCTGAAATCTCATTGACAGATGGATTTCAGTCACGTCTGGCTGAAGAAGAAAAATTTAGCGCTAGCAGGGAGGCAACCCATGCAATTTGTTGTAATTTCTATTTTATATTTTGTGTATACATGTTGTAGAGTTTTTAATTTTGTATTTATTTTTGTAGGGAAAAGCACAAACGGAGAATTTTAAGACAGAAGGAATGGTGTTTGGCAAAGATAAGAGATAATTCATTAGCGATGGCTGAGTAAGGAATGGATTCTTGAAACGCATCCTAATGAATTTATACTAAGCGAGTGGCTTATTGTGTACACAATTCCGTTGCCTTAATTATTGTTTGATTTGCTTTTCTGTTTTTATTTCCTTTATTTTCGCCGACAAGATCTAAACTTTTTAAATTTCTCACGATTTATTTTAACGTTCATCTAATAATTGTCATTTGGCAGGTACTAGTGCTACTATTACTCACCTATTTTCAGGTTCTATAAATTCAGCTCTACATTTCTTTCTTCGACACATTCCGATATACATTCAAATAAGAGAAAGAAAATGGAAGCAACTTCACAGCAGCGAGTCAAGTGAATTTGTGTTTTCTGTGGATCCAATTCTGGTAATAAACCAGAATTCATTGAGGCTGCAAAGGAATTGGGGAGAGTCATAGCAGAGAAAAATATGCACCTAGTATATGGCGGTGGCAATCTTGGAATAATGGGAAGCATTTCAAAAGCCGTTCAGGAAGGTGGCGGTCATGTTTTGGAATCATTCCAAAACCTTTGGCAGAAGAACAATTAATTGGACCAAAAAATGGAGATGAACGCATTGTATCAGATATGTCTGAACAAATCCATGAAATGATCAATATTGCGGATGCGTTTATTGCATTACCAGGTGGGCTTGGAACGTTTGAATAAACGTTCACCGTAGCATCATGGGCACACTTAAACATTCATCGGAAGCCCATTGGGTTACTTAACATTGAGCATTTCTTCGATTTCCTGTTTGTATTTCTTGCGGAAGCCAAAAGGCATGAGTTCATCACCAAATTAGTACAAGATATTTTCCTGACTGCGACAAAGGCCGAAGAATTAATTGACCAAATCCTAGCATTTGAACCAAAAATCGACCCCATTCTTTCCAAGTTGAACTGGTCAGATAATGATCGTGGTAAGAAGCGTAAATTGGACATAGATCTTAATCGGTAATTTTTCGTAGATTTTCAGCTAACCAGGTACGACCTTCTTAACTTCTCTTCTACTGTTTAAGACATTGGGGACAATGTCTCATTTAGGTTGGGGGAGGGAATAGTTGATTAGTATCTTGTTTATTTTGTGTTATTTTTATTAGATTTTTAGTCCAAAATTTTTCAAAAAATACAAAAAAATTGAAAAATTTTCAAAAAATTACAAAAAAAATTTTGTTTGTTTTTTTTTTTGACTAAAAAGGTGAAATTGGTAAACGATAGCTGAGTAAGGAGTTTCCACTCCTGAGACGTATTCAAACCTATTTCGGAACAAGTTAATTTTTGTTTATTTCATTTTAAATTATTTAATTTGTAATTCTCCATAAAACGGACTAAAATGGATCTTCATATGTTCAGTTAGCAGATATTATCAACATACATAATAACATACGGACATGAGCTAAAATTGAAATTTTGTAATATTCAGTGCTCTAGTTTAATTGGAGGAAGCATCTCAAAAAGTAATGGAGTAAAAAAAATATCTGAGATCCGAGTTATTAAGTCTGTAAGGGTGTTTTAATACCTAGTGCCCTAAAACAAATGGTTTGGGAGTCACTGGCCCAAAGCTCGTTACATGGATCAAGGATGTTGCAATATATATATATATATATATATATATATATATATATATATATATATCTGAAGTCTGAGTAATTAAGTTTGTATGGGTGTCTTAACACCTGATACCCTAAAGCCAACTGGTTTGGGAGCCACCGGCCCAAAGCTCGCTACATAGACGGAAGATATTGTATATAAATAAAAAAAAATCAAAAATCAATGAAAAAAATTCAGAAAAATTATTCCATTGCTGCAAAAAAGTGTGAATTCTGATAAAACTTTATGACAAAAATATTACTCTCTTATCAACTGCACTTGTGACTGTTGTGGGCAAAAATGAGTTGATTAATATTTTGTCGATTGTGCATATGGAGAATGATAAATATAATCGGAGAATTTACTTATTCAGTAATTTAGAAAGAAAGAAAACAACTAGTAACTTGGAGTAGAAGTTTCACATGATTAGTCACTAACTTCTTTATTCTCTTTTCTCTTGCCTTTTTGCTTTTGTGTGCATTAGTTTTATTATTTTTTTTACTTTTGTAAAATGTTTGTGGGTATCATTGTTGTAAACCCTCACGAGACTACAACTCGTCCACTAGGGACACCTAGGGGTTTAAAGGCTTGTTGCATATGCTAAATGCAACCGTGATCCCTACGAAAGTGACTTAGTTTAATTTTAATTGTTTCTTGTATTTTATTTTGTTGTTTTGCTCGAGGACTAGCAAAATTTTAGGTTTGGGGGTGTGATGAGTGGAAAATATATCAATATTTACCGCCCCTTTTACTTAATATTTTGTTTAGTTTCTCGGGTTTGATGAATGTTTTGATGTGTTTTAGTTTATTTTGCAGATAAAATAATATTGGGACATAATGAAATCATTTATAACGAAATGTGGGTCAAATAAAGGTAAAAATTGGACTTGACATATTAATTTTGGAGATTGGAAACTTGAAAGGGCGTTTTAACGAAGTGCAGTTTTGGAAATTCTAGTTTTGCGCATCTGTCGTATTTTGGGCATAACCTTTTACTCCGATATCGGATTGAGCTGATTCAAGTTCCAGATTAAAGAAGAAGCAAAGATCTACAACCTTTAAAGACAAAATAATTTCGAATTCTGAAGATTTCATGCCCGAAATTGATGAACCATCAGAAGTGTGTTGTGTGTAATTATTAAAGTCATTTTCAAAGCAAAAAATAAATCAAAAAATAAATAATAAAAATTATCAAATCACCACCAAACATGATAAGAAATTAGTGGAGCAATTAATAATGGATTTGGTGGAGCAATTAGTAGAGCAATTAATAATTGATTTGGTGGATGATTTGATGGAGGCAAAATTTTGCCTATAAATACCAAGCCATTTCATTTGTAAATTCATACTTTCTTCTAAGGAATTCCTTAAGAATACTAAGAAGATTGTATCTTGTTTGTTTATTTAAAGCTTTTAGTAATTAATTTCCGCTTTCGCACTTTCTTTTCTTTACTTTTTAGTTTTTACTTTCCGCAATTTACTTTTACGCACAGTACTTTTCTTTCTTTAATTTTCAGTTTTTACTTTTTAGTAATGAGGAGGTAACTCCCCTTTGCTGGGGTAAAAGGTAAAACTTTTATTACTAATATTTAGATTAATCTCCCTTAATTATAATATATAAACTAGTTAAAACCTTACTTAACGAGGATACCGCCATATTGGTCGGTTGGTAATTATTTAAATTGGTTTTAACCTGACTAAACTGGATACCGCCTGATTGGTCGGTTGGTAATTAATTATTAATTTGACTTAATCTGGATACCGCCTATATGGCTGGTTGGTAATTATCATGCAAAGTTAATATATTATATTAAGGGAGATATCTAAAATAGAAGTAATAAAAATGGATCATTTTACCTCAGCATTTTCTTTTATTGTACTTTTACTTTATTTACTTTTCAGTCATTTACTTTCAGCATTTACTTTCCGTCATTTACTTTTCAGCAATTTACATTTCAGCATTTACTTTATGTCTTTTATTTTATTTAAGTTCTTACTAGACCTAGTTATTTGTCGTAACTAAGTTAGTTATCCAGGGTTGTGATGAATTCTAATATCACCGGTTTATAAGGGATTATTTTATAGTTTTGGTAATTTAAAGGTTTACTTATTAAGTCTTAAGCTTAATGCTTCTTGTTGTCTGATCACCAATAAGATTGATGTGGTAAATCTAAAATAAACTTGACAAATGAATTTTAGGTTTCAGCCTTAGACTTAATAGCCCACGATCTTCCTTGAGGATAGATAACCCTTTAATAGATTTCCTTACAGGATAGACATATACCTGTCGGGCGGGGGTAGCCATAATTGGAACTTAAACTTAATGAATCCAGGTAATTTGGTTGACATAGACATATAGTTCAATTGGGTTAAACTGGGTATTTGCGTCTGACCATCGACAGAGGCTTTCGCATAATTTTGTGTTCCAGGTTAGTAAACCAATTTATTACACAAACATAAAATAATCACTTCATCTTTTAAAAGATATTAGAAAGATTCACAATCCTAGATCTTTGAGTCTTTTGTTATTTTCCTTAGTATTTTCTTTTGTTTATTTTATTTATTTTAATTAAGGAAAACCACATTCAAACAATCAAACAATCATTCTCTTCTCCATTTAATTAGATATTTGTAAATAAATAGATTCAATAATTAATAACAACAGTAGAAATTAAGTCCTCGTGGGATCGATATTTTTATACTACTTGAACGATACGTGCGCTTGCGTTATACGTGTGTGTTTACGTCGGTCACTAGTATGCTTCAAAATTTTATATCAATTAAAATATGCATATTACTACAAGTTGGAGGAAACGGTACCAATGTTTCCATAAGTACGGACTTTACCTTTTACCGTTGGATCCACCAATTCATTCATTTTAAAGAGTTGATCATTCTTCTCATTTTGAGCTCTTTCCTCATTTCTTTTGAGTCTTTGGGATTGTTTCACATTTCTCATTAAGATCATCCTCAAAGATCCCCATACAAATTTGTTTAAGTTCATTTTGGTACCCAACCTTTCTTGGGTCCATGCGTTAATTTTGATTCCTTGAGGAATCCATGCATTTGTATTCATATTTTTGTTCATGCATTCAAAAAATTTGTGTCCCTTTTTATTGCATGCATAACATGTGATATTTTCATTTCTAGCCACATTCGTATGAGAATTGGATGCCTTAACAAAATAGTTCTTTAAAAATATTTGTTTAATGTAAGACATATATCCTAATCCTTCCTTTCTAAATGCACATTTTTGGGATTTAATTAACATATCAAAATTGTTCTTTCCCAATGTGAATTGCTACTATATTATGCAAATCTATAACCTTTTTGTTTAATGCAACATTTTCATTCAAAATAGATTCACAATCACATGTATTTGAACTAAATGCAATATTAGATATGTTATTTTCAAGTTCTAGCTTTTCACTTCTTAAATGTGTAATTTCTATTTCATGCATTTCATTTTTCTCAACAATTGATGCACGTTCATGTAATAATAATGAATTCTCATTTTTAATTATCTTATGCTTTTTCCTAAACATTTCATATAATTCATGCAATTCATTTAAAGGCATCTAGCAATTCATTATATTCGGAAGAATTGTGTACCTTTTCATCTTCGCTTTCATCAAGATTTTCAATGGCGACAAAAGATAGATTGGTTCTCTCTTCAATTTCCTCATCGGATGAGCTTTAGCTGGAGTCGCTATCACTCCAAGTAGAAGTAGCTTTCAATGCATTTTTCTTGAATTTTTCCTTGAATTTTCTTAGGGGGCAATCGGTAGCTATATGACCCAATTTATCACATTCGTAGCAAACCATTTTCTTGTGCTTCCGTGGCCATTTTTCTTCTTTATTCTCATCCACTTTCGATTTTCTTTAAGCTTTACGGATTTGATGAGCTTCTTGAATTTATTGGTTATTTGTGCTAACTCATCTTCATTATCTTCTTCTTTATCACTTGAGCTAGCATCATATTTCCTTCTTGCTTTCAAGGCTAGATTCTTCCTTATTCTTTTATCATCTTCATATTTTTTTATCTAGTTTGATCTCCATTTCCTATCTCTAGCAATTTTTCGACTAAATCAATAAACTTCAAAGTATTCATGTCATTTGCTTCTTTGATGGAGGCGGTGTAACTTCTATATTCTTTAGGGAGTGATCTAAGAATTTTCTTCACTTGGTCGGTTGGGCCAATGATTTTTCCTAGAGCACTTAGATGGTTGATGATTACTGTAAATCTCAAAATCATGTGATCAATTTCTTCATCGGCTTCCATTTTGAAGCTATCTAACTCACACATGAATCGGTCGATTTTGGACTCATTCACTTGGCTTGTGCCCTCATTGACCATCTCTAAAGACTTCTATAAATCATATGCGTTTTCACATTTCAGTAGCTTGTTTATTTGACTTCGATCAATAGCACAAAGGAGCTGGTTGAATGCCTTAGCATTTTGTGAGACTAGCTTGAAATCCTCATCGTCTCATTCTAGATTTAGCTTATGAATCTCAACACCATTGCTATCATTCTTCATGAAATTTTTGCACCTCGTGCAATCACCTTGTAGGATTGCACATCCTCATCTTCTAATAATTATAATCGGTTTCAGTGTAGAAGGGAGGTCTAGTGGGTGAAAATCCCTCGGCAAGATTTGATGAGTTATTTGTAGATGCCATGATCGATTTCTCGAATGGTTAAGTCTTTGTTGAGAAAACCCCGCTCTGATACCAATTGAAATTACCTACAAGCAATACAAAAAAAAAACTCTATATTCCCAAGAGGGGGTGAATTGGGTTATTGTCTAATAATGCGGAATTTAAAATCTTTGCCAATTTGGCTTAGGTCGATTTTCTCTATTTCAATATATAACATATATGCAAGTTTCTAAGCAATAAACATATATATAAATGAAAGCTTGCAAAAGTAAAGAGTTATGGATATAGAAAATAACACCATGATTTATAGTGGTTTGGCCAACTATGCCTACGTCCACTCCCCCAAGCCGCGCTTGAAGATTTCCACTATCAACCAAGTTTTTCATGGCTCGCCCGCAACCATGAGTTTTACACACTAGGTTCACTCCAAACCTTTACACTATGAGTTTTAGATATAGGCTCACTCAAAAACCTCAACTATGAGTTTTAGATAAAGCCCACTCACAAACCTCTTACAAGTGTTTGAATAATAAAGATTACAGATAACTTGGGTACCCATAAAAGATAAGAAGATTTAGATGTGAGTTTCTCACCCCAGATGTATCAAAGCTCACTAATATGAATATGAAGATGAAATATGAGCTTTTTCAAATGTAGAGAGTGTAAAATGATTTGAAGATGGTTATAAACTCTCAAAAATATTTTGACATGATTAGAGGATGAATATAAGTGTTAGAAGTGAGAAAAATGATGAATTTATAGATTTTGCACAAAACTAGCCGTTTTAAAGGTCTGAGATCGATATGGGACCGATATGCCGGTCAAACGGCTCAAAAAAATGACCGTTGGGACTTTTGGAACCAGTATGCAGATTTGGAGATCGGTATGCCGATTTTGAGACCGGTATGACTGTTTCTGATGACCAGTCAAGACTGACAATTGGGTATTTGGTCCATAACTTTCTCTAGAAAATTCCAAATTATAATCCGTAAATTTCTAATAAACTAGACACATAGATTTATTATCTGTAAAAATTTCAGCTTCAAAACCATTAAGATGAATTTTATGGAATTTTCTAATGTGAAAGGTATGCAGAAAAATGCACATATGAACATGTTGTAGTGATATGGCTCTAGCAAAAGTTCTATATATCGGAATTATATTCCGTTTGAACCGTAGCAAATTAGAGACACATATATATCTAACGATATATCACTTGAAGTTTAATTCAACTATTTTCTAATTTTCCAAATCATTTTCCGATGCACTTGTGCATTGAAATTCATTTTGGTGCAAATAAAGTGCAAATGATTAATTAAGCATTCTAAGTCATTTTAAAGGCAAATGATGCAAAATGTATGATTCCTGAGAGATTTAAAATATTTGAATAAACTCACTTATAATTAATTTTAGTCCTTAATCAATATTTTGATCTTTATCTTGCTTGGCTCTTCTTTGACTTTTTCATCATCTTGTTGCCTCCTTATCATCTTTGCTTTCTTGATCATCTTATAGCACATTTTAGCTCTTTATCAACAATTGCTTCGAAATATTTTTGTAATATCTCGCTAATGCGCGTTGAAGACTTCAAGTGTTGACGTCATCAAAATCCATCAACCGACTGTGTCGCTAACAATATTTTCTCCTAGAGGTCATGTGCCATGTTGCTGCAGAATCAACCAACCATGCATCACTATAATCCAACACAGTTAGTTGGGAAAATAGTGTATTCAAGTTGTTGATGTGATCCTTCATGGATGTGGACTCACTCATTCAAAGAGTGTAAAGTCTTCTCTTTAAGAAAATCTTATTGTGTAATGACTTAAACTCGTACAATTTGATAAGTGCATTCCAAATCTCTTTTGCAGTCCTCTTCTCTGCAACACTGGATAACACATAATCTTCTAAGGTTAGATATAAGTTACCAATAGCATTGTCATATATATCCTTCTATTTTTCATCAGTCATTCCATCTGGTCTCTCACCAATTTCAGCTAAGAAATTGTCTTTTCTCAAGATTGCTTTAATTTTAAGTTTCCATAGGGAAAAATTACTCTCGTTCAACTTCTTAATTTCATACTTTTCTACCATGTTTCTGATGACGATAAGCTTCTCATTTGAACCAGTTTTTACTATTTTACAGTGAATAGTATCGTATACGTGAATAGTACCATATACGTGAATAATATTATACCGTATATGTGAACATGCTCTGTGAATAATCTCTGTGAACAGCAACCTTGAACCTGAAGTGCTGATACCACTGTTAGAGGATCGTGGGCTGAAGCTGGCACGCAAGTAAAGTGAAATTGAGAATAATTGTTAGTTAATGAGGCTTTGCCTACCATATAACAGTACAATAATAATTAAGAGTTTTAACCTACCATAAATATTAACAATAAAATAAAACAATGAGACACAAATTTAACGTGGTAAAAACCTCAATGTGAAAGAAACATTCACGGGCAAATGTAGAAAGATTTCACTATAGTGGAAAGAAATTTACAACATCTCTCTAAACACAAGGAGTTAACAATCTCACACTCTCTTAGAATAAGATAATTACAACTCTCTCATAAACTCTTAAGAAGAAATAATATTTTTCTCTCTTAGTATACAGAGGATTTAGTTGAGAATGAAATAAAGAAAATAATAAAATGAATCATCTACTTATATACATGAGATTCACTGTGCAAATAGTGAATTTTAATTTTTTATTATTTTTGTGTGTGGGACCTACCCAAAATAATTTTTTAAATATGAAATTATTGCACCTTTTGGTGGGTGCAATAATTAACAATAATTACATATAATATAACTTTTTATGATATAATTGGTGGTATCATGTTACTCATACAATGAAGGTATTAAAAATTACCACTTTCATCATTTAGTTGAAGTGAATCCTCTGTTCCATTTTTGTTTGCCTTGTTCGTACGCCTTGACATCCGAAAACAATCCATTATTAACTTTTAGCTTTTGATCTAGCTAGCTAGGTCAAAATTCTCTCCAAATGTTCACTTATATATAGTTTAAATAGTTGATGGATTTTTTTTTTTATTTGGGACTTATCAATTCAGAGAAGTTTTAATTAAGACTCTTGTTAAACAATCATTTGGTGCATGTTGGTTTAAAAGTCAAGAGTTTATAATAAGGTTCATGAAAATTTCTTAGATCATTTTTTTGACGATACAAGATGTAACAATAGTGCAAGACTATATATATTTTGAAACAGAAATAGTCAAGTTCAATCTTTTGTTGACACTACAAAAAATAAGGTCTTTAGCGTTGAAATATATTGACGTTGAAATTCTCCAATTTGACGTTAAAGGTCAATAACGTCGAATAATTTCGACACAAAAGATGGACGAGAAAGACAATTAGCGTCAAAATAAAATATTTCGACACTAAATTATAACATTTTGCTTTCAAAACTTTTCGATGAAAATGCTATTTTTCGACACTAAATGACCTATTTAGCGACAAACAAAAACAGAATTGACAAGAATCCGGGTGGGTTGTTCACGTTCCCTCTTTACCAGAAATGACAGTGCTAGCCCTTTATGCCCCAAGACCCCATGCAATCCATCCACACGCCCAAAACCCATGCAATCCACATGTCCAAATCCCATCATCAACATTTTCAAATTTAATGAGATTTGAGATCCCATCCTTACCAATTCAACAAGATTTGAGATATCCTCATCACCAAATTCATGAGATTTTATTCCTAAAATAAATTGATAATAAATTTCCCAAATTTCCATGATTTGGAGATCCCTTATCATTATAAAAATGAGACTATTTTCTTCTTTTTGAAGGGGGGAGATGGCACAACAAATAAAAAAAACCCTTGAAGGCTTTCATTTCTTCTTCTTAGGCGGCAATATTGAAAGAAAAATAAACAAAAAAACCCTACCATCACCGCAACAAATAAAAACCCTACCATCACCGAAACAAACCATCACCAAAAAACAACCAACCAACCACCGAAACAACAACCAAAACAATAACCAAACCCACCGAAAAAATAACCAAAAACAGCAGCAAAAAACAACCAAAAATAGCAGCAAAAAACAACCAAAAACAGCAAGCCAAAAACGTGAAACAGCAAGCCAACCACCGAAAATACAGCCAAAAAAACCGAAACAACCAAAACAGTAAAAAATCAAAACTGAAACAGCAGAAATAGCAAATAAAAATAACCAAACGGTCTAACGCACTTCCGAGAAAGTAACTTAAAAGGTAAGACCTGGGGGCACCCTACCATATTTATTTTATAGTTCCGGACGCTGCAAGCCTGGCTGGACGTGAAATACGTACAACCGGGTATGCGAAGTCCTACATCAAAGACGGTCAAATTTCTAGTCACATTCTTTTCTTTCTTCAGCATTTTGTTATTTGTTTTTTTTTGTTTTTTTTTGTTTTGTTTTGTTTTTTATCTATTTAGTGCTTTTTTTTTTTTTATCTATTATTCGCTTTATTGTTATTTTATTATTTCGCCTTTACTTTGTTTATGTCTTTCATGTTGATAATTATACGCATATGCATGGTTATATTTTTTATGTCTGTTTACACATTGCATTGATGATTATGTATGTTATTATCCCTTGCGTATATCAGATGGAAACCCAGACGTAAATTATGTAGCCGAATCCGAATGGACGGTAGTGCGGTCTGTACTTGGGATACAACTCCACGTACCACTCGGGAAATACTCATATATGCGTGATTAATCCCTCCTTTTTTGTTTGCTATTTATTTATTGACGTTTTTTTCCTGCTTTTGATTGTTTATTATAATTTTC
>SKCR01045213.1:0-60836 GCA_019454045.1 Zanthoxylum bungeanum | reverse complement strand
CTCCCAGTGTTTGTTTTGCAGGTATTCCAAGAGGACGAGCTCGAGAGGACGGATACCGATGGCAGTCCACTAGTGGGTCTAAGTCCACCAGTTCAGAGTATGAGTTCAGTCAAGTCAATCAAAGTTTAGTTTCAGAAAATTATATAGTAAAGTTGTGTTTCAGTACTAAAGTGTAGAGTCGAAATGTATGTGACATTAGTTTATGAAATCTTTTACATTTTTTGTTAAGGTTTGGGCAATGGTCCCATGTTCAAGTTATAGTTGAGATAAGGCAGGTAGTAAAGTATACAGTTAGTATGTCAGAGGCTCAGGGGAATAGTACGGTCTATTCCCCGCCGGTAACATCTCCGGATCGAGGATGTTATAAAGGATCCGTCAGTTCTGTGTACAGAGCATATGTAGTCCATAATTGGTTAGCAATCTGTTAAATCTATGACCATAGTATACTTCGAAAGTGAGTTCTGAATGTTATTTATAGATTGCTAATAGATACATCGACATGATTATTCCTATAGAGATTTGACGTTTATATCTATATCTCTGGGAAAATTCGGATACTGTGATGGAGAGATTATACGTATGCAATGACCATCGACCTGTATGATTCAGCGAGTTTATCTGTGGTCGTCATATTTACGGGTGGGTGAATTATGGACACGAAATTGTTTTGTCATGGATATGCCTAATCTAGAGAGTCTCACTAATGAAATATACTCGTAGCAGCACTAGGGCAGTTGTTATGAATAATACTGATTATTTATAACTCGTTTAATGGTTAAACAAAAAATACATGCAATCGGGACCTAACGATCATTTTCGAATTAATGTGTATTTGTATTTAATGCTTGATTTTATTAAATTACAATTAATAAAATATCAAATTGTGATATTTGGCATATATCATTAATATATGTATTTGAGATATTTAATGTAAATATAATCATATATTTAAGATATTTGTATTTATTATTAATTATTTAATTGTTAAATAATTAAATTAATTAATAAAATAATTTCTTTTGTAATGATTTTACTTTTATATGGCTTGATATTATTGAACACTTTTTTGGTTTGCTTTATTTAAGATAATTGTTACTTTATTAAAGCAAAACTTGTTCCAATTAAAATCAAACAAAAAATTAAATAATTGTTATTTTATTTTCTTTGAAAATTCGGCATAGTGAATTTGGTTAAAAAAATTATTTTTTTTCATTTTCATACTTAGACAAGTTTAAAAAAATTTTACAAAGTGAGTTGAGAGAAAAGGTGAAGAAAGAAGGAAAAACAAAGCCAGAATTTGGAATTTTGTAAGTAATTTCACACTTTCTTTTTACATAGAAATTATTTCTATTATTCTTAACTTCAAATTGTGTTGTTAAGATGATGTCTCTACTCTCTTTAGTTTGTAATTAAATTTTTTGGAAGCTGTCTTGAAGGTGTTAAGCATGTTGATTAATTTATAAGCTTATTGTGTAATTAAGCTTAATAAATTAATTAGAGATTAAAGTTATCATTCTAGAGTTGATTAGCCATTCATAATTAACCTATAATTGTTCTTGAGTTATTTCATAATGGTGAGACTTGATTGGTTTGGTAATTGATTGATTAAAGTGTTGAATTTATTCAATATAATGTAAATTGTGTAATGGGAGTAATTTATGAAATTAGGGTTCTAAACCTATTCCAAATTTGGGGATTTCATATATATGATATAATTTGATGTATATTTGATGTATGTTAAATTTGGGATTGATTGGATTTGATCTTGATGTGTTTTGAACAAATTGGCCAATTGTAATTAATAAAAGTTCAGGGGCTTGTGTTTCGGCAATTCTGGAAAATTTTTGGTTTTTGTTGCAAATTATAAAATTCATGTATTAGACATGTATAAATTATTTGGGATTGATTTTTGGAATTAAATTAAATATGTATTTGACAATTTATGGACCAAAATGATTAATTGTAAAATGTTGGGTCTCATAGCAATTAATGATAATCTGATTTTTCAGATAAAATTTCAGTTTTTATTTATTGAGTAATTAGAATAAATTTTTTATTTTAATTTCCCAAGAAAATTATTTATCGTAAATTGTTTCGGAGTGAAAATACGTGAAAACGGTGAAAAACGGCGTTACCGGGTAACGGCTGCCCAAACAGTGAACTGGGCTCTATTCGAGTAGCCCACAAATTGTCCAAATATGTTTGGGGTTGACCTGGGCAGTCCCCATGTGCATTGGTTGGTGTCGGTTCGGCCGGAAATGCGTTTTATGCTATTTTACGGAAAAACGTTTCGCGCAAAAGTTTCGCGGTGTTTTCTATATTATTATGTCGTTATATGATATCGAATAAATATGTTTAATATTGGATATTATATTAAATAATTTATTCGTATGTTTAAAAATTTTAACCTACGATTTCGCCCGAACAGCGCTTCTTCCGCTGCGCCTACTAATTTGACCCCAACAAAATGGTATCAGAGCGAGTCTGATCCTGAACACCCGATATGATTAGCCTTTCAAAATTCAATGTTTAATTTAATCATTACTTAATACATGCATGTGTTTATTAATTGATTAAATAAAGTAAAAGCATCTTTTATTGGAAAATCCTCGTTTAAATAAGGTTTTAAGAAAGTGACTAGTATTAGGAATATTTGTTTCTTCTTCGTCCGCCTTGTCAATACGGATGTAAATATTTTCATGATGTTATGACTGTAACGTGCCAAAGCTATACAGTTATGGTTGAAGGTAGTTCATTTGCGCCGATAGAACTTATAAGATAAGAGACAAATTCAAGTGAAAATGGAAATCCTGAACGTGCCAAAGCTGTTAGGACTACATCAGTTGCTTGAGTTTGTCATTGACAAGTTTAACCTTGATACGCCTCATTGTGAACGTGCCAAAGCTGTCATAACGAGAAACGATCAAGACCGAACCCATGAGTCACAGTGAGTGTGATTGACAATGAGTTGTCTACCTAATGAATATAAGTAGGCGAGAACGTGCCAAAGCTGTGAGTCGAAATATATTCATGGGGTCCACTTCCCATTATGGAATTCAAATTAATTATTGAATTCTCATTCCATTGGGGATTACGGTATTACGTAAAGTAGTGGGAGACACTGCTAGGTTAAAAATCCTTAACTTATGTGGTGTGTAATATTATGTAAATTATCCCTCATGTTGTTCCTTATTCTATTAGTTTTATATAATTAAACTTTTATCCACTGCATGTATATTATATATATGTTTTCCGACTTCAATTATGGTTGCAGATTTCTAGAATAGGTTCTAGATTAGAATAGATAATGATATAATCCTTCTAGACAAAATAGTTTCTTATGTAGTAAAGATTGACATGAATTGGTTCATGTCTCGAGATTGTTCATTGGCATTAAGAAAACCCCATTAGGTATTTGTTTATCTAATAATGACGTTGTAGGCACTGCATTTTTGCATATAAATCCTGATGATGAGTCTCATTTGGAGGCACTACCTTTTTAAGTCACGGAAGCCGCGGGAAACGAACGTCGGAAGGGAAAAGATGGAAATCAGTACTTTGTCGAATTTGACTCGCTTGTTTAGCTTCGGGCTCGCTGGTGGACCTCCGGTTTAAAGCACCTTAAAAAACCCGCAAACCTCTTAACCTTGGCCCAAAAAACCCCACATCTAACCCACACACATACCAAACCCACCATCAAAAGCCAACCAAACCCACCAACCAAAGACCACACGCCGAAGCCTTCGCCCACACGCCCAAGCCCACTTAAGACACATCCAAATTAATTAAATATATATTTAACACATGTGTAATTAAATAAAAAAAAAATCTAAATAATCACCTACCTACCAAAAATAAAAAAATACTTACACAACTTAAAGAAATATTATGCCTAATTAAAATCAATCATAACCAATTAAAAATATTGACTTCCTAATATAACAAATTAAATGCCTAATTAACACCAATCGAATATTCAACCTTCTTAATTCACCAAAATTTGTCCCCTAATCATATCCATTGATTTCCTTATCCAACACCAAATCAAATCATCTCTTTAATGCCAAAATCCCTTCCTTGTGAGACAAGGATAAGCCCTAGCCCTCTCACTATAAAAATAGCACAAATTGCAACCCTATTCCTCTCCCTTGACACTACTTTCATTCACGGCATTACAAAAAAAAAACAAAGCCCTCATCTCATCAACGTAAGCACATAGCAATTACAACCAGCCCACTTCACCCTCACTCTCACAAACACGCACAAGCTTTCAACTCTCAGCAGCCCTTATTCCCCCTGCCTTACTCAACGCCACCTGCACCCTCCAAAAATCTGCCTCACGCACACTCAACTGCCCTTAGCCAACAAAACTGACTCAGGCCCCCCCCCCCCACTATCTTTCGAAGCACACACGAACCAACCAAGTCAGCGCCACACACAGCAGTCACGTTCACAAACCACGACCCCACTTACACTCGGCAATCAGCCTATCAAACAACACACACCCACTAACTAAAGTCACAAACGGAGACATGCAATAAACCGCCACTGCCCATAAAACCAAGTGACTCACGGAACTTCAGCCCACGTACCAGACAATACTCTCGGCTTCACACAAACAACCCCTTAACCGAGAATAAATCAGACCCCACACCGAGCCAGCAAACAGCCCCTCCATTCACCAAAAAAGTGACCAGAAAACCGCGAGGAAACAGCAGAAAAAAGGAGGTCAAAACAGTAGCTTGAGCAGCGAAACAGCGAGGTAAAATGCAAACCAGTGAACCAGAAAAGTTGCGGTGTGATAGCCCTTCCGACGGCCGTGAAACGCGAGTTCGAAAATCGACATAAAAGGTTAGACCTGAGGGTATTTTTCACACTCGTTTTCAGTTTTATTTTTATTATTTATTGAGTATTGTTCGCATGATTATTATGTTAAAATGCATGTTGTGGCCCTTGAGTAGATAAATATGCATGTATTACGAAATATTGTATGTTGTGGCCTTGGAATAAGATGAAAGGTGTGTCAACTCTCGCGGTATATCGGATGGAAACCCAGACATAAATTTCATAGCCGATTCCGAATGGACGGTAGTATGATCTGTACTCGGGATACAACTCCACGTACCGCTTGAGTAAACGGCACCTTCTTTTGTTTTATGTTGCTTTGGTTTATTTATTATTCGTCATTTAAATTCCACATGTTACTTGTTTATGTAATTATGTGATCGAGTGCATGGGCTTAGTAAGTCGGATTAAAGGTCCCTATTTTGAGGGGTTAAAACCCTTTACCACGATGCTTTGCCGCGCCGGTTGATGTGTGTTCGGTTGGATGTAAGATATGTCCAATCGGGCATACTAAGTTTGATATTATTGTCTTTATTCTTTGTATGCATGATGCGATCGAGCGCATGGGCTTAGTAAGTCGGATCAAAGGTCCCCTATTTGGAGGGGTTAAAATCCTTTACCACGATGCTTTGCCGCGCCGGTTGATGTATATTCGTTTGAATGTAAGATGTGTTCAATCGGGTATACGAAGTTTCATATAGTTATCATTGTATTTGTACGCATTGTAATGAAATGCGCATGGGCTTATTGTGTTGGATTAAAAGGTTCTCCATTTGGGGGAAGAAAAGCCTAAAAGGCTACCTTTACCACGATATTTGTCGTGTCTTTCATCTATTGATTGCATCATTTACCTTAGTCTTGGCTTAACGTAGTATAATTCATATATCCATGTTATGATAGCATTTGAGTATTATTTCTTGTAGTATATCAGATGGAAACCCAGACATAAATTCCGTAGCCGATTCCGAATGGACGGTAATGCGGTCTGTACTTGGGATACAATTCCACGTACCACTTGGAAAAGTGCTCACATGTGTGTTTGTGTCCATATTAGTTATCTTCTTTTGCACCACATCATAGCATGCTTACTTTAATGCCTAATTGCATCCTTAAGTGTCTTTTTGCATTATGTACTTAGTTGACTCTTTTATTTGTGCATGGACATGTAATGGCTATTTGTTTATGATATGTCTATGAAATCATATGTTCGCCATTATTTGATTCGCTTTTATGTGTGCTTGTGTGGTTAGTGTGTGCTGTGTTTCCATGAATACAATATGCCAATGAAGTTGTATGTTCGTTGCTACTTTGATGTACTTTCAAGCATGCAATCTTAGATGTGAATATATGCAAATTTAGGTGTAAGTTTTATTTTTGTGCATATGGATTTAGAAGCATGATACTCTTGGAAATAAGTGTTACTTAAGCTTGATTAAATTATTACACAAATCCTTTCATTACAAGTGACATAAGTAAGGGACCATTCCGAACCCAACGGTTTGAGGTCTTCCCTTGCGAGGGGTGAGTGCGGCCTTAAATCTCATTTTCCCGATTCACACCGGGTGGCGACTCCATTATTCTCCGGTTTAGTCCCCCGTGGCTACTCCGTACTCCCAATCGGGCCGCGAGCCCGGAACAGCATGCGTCGTCCAGTTTCTGTGTCCCATAGTCTGGCGACTCCATTGGGGATAGAGAATCGACCCCGAAATATTGTTTTGTAATGTTTGGATTTATGTTCTAATTGACCGTGTCTATAGTGGATAAAATGGGGGTTTAATCAAAGGCATTTTGAGGCTAGGTAATGGTTTGGTGTCTTCCTTCATTCACTACCTTTTTAGAAGGAAAAGCTGTGAAGGCACCTATATAGCCATCTACCCGTAGCCTATTGTGATGGACTAATTTGGAGGACTCGTTGTTTATTCCTGTCACCAAGTGATAAGAGCCTAAGAGGCTAGGGTATTTAAGAGAGCCTCCCTCCACCCTCCCTCTGGGGAATCTACAACGGGAAATCCATTTGACAGTCAGTCACACACCATAGATCATTGGCACGTACCTTAGTGGTGCGCTCACTTGGTCGCTTGAACCCTTGATTGGGGAGACCTAGTTGTGGGCCATCCTTCGCCGGTGAGAGCCTTTGTCTACACTCTTGCGAACCCACCCATAGACCGGGGTTGTATGGTTAAAGTAATAATTATTTCCTTGAGTATGTGCTTGTGGACCATCCTCATTTGGATGCAGTTGGACTATTGTCAGAAATGCGAACTTGCTGGGCCATTTAAACTGGGGCGAGTTCGTACCTTATGACCATTAGGCCCAAAGCTTCTGAAATGTTGATGGGCCATTTTGTAGAAATCATTGTTTTATGTTTCCATTATCTTTCTTTTATGCTTGTGTTTGGGAACATCGTCGTTTGGATCCATTTGGACCATTTGTCATGGGATGTGGGCTTGTTGCGCCATTTAAACTGGGACAAGAACGTATCTTATGACGATTGGGCCAAAGGCTTCTAAATATTGATGGGCCATTTTGTGCTTGTGTTTAGGAACATTATCATTTGGATACGGTTGGACTTTTTGCCATGAGATGTGAACTTGTTGGGCCATTTAAACTGGGACGAGTTCACTCCTATGACAGTAAGCCCAAAAGCTTCTAAAATGATGATGGGCCGATTTGTATGAAAATTTTAATAAGTTGATATATTCCTTATATCACATGCGTCTCATTCATTTCATGCATACATGCATCATGCTAACCCTTGTGCTCTAAAAGCCATCATAGATTCCTGTTGGGTTAGGGAAGAGAGAAGACTCACTAAAAGACCGGTAACAGATATGAGTACATCTGATAATGAGGTATCCCAGATAGATCAGTTGGAGAATGGTTTCGCCAAGATTACTGAACAATTGGAAGCCTTGACTACTGCCATGACAAATATGGCTGTGCCCCGTGCTAGGGGAAACTATGAGAATGTAAGACGTGAGGAGCCTCCGAATGGGTTGGGGGATGATATCCCCACTTTTGATGATGGCATGGCAGAGTATGCAACATGCAGAGTGATTGGGTCTCAGGTAGAATTTCAGAAGCTTCGGGATCAGGTTGAGTCAGTTACCCGTAAGATGAAGGGTAAGGACGAAGAATTACTAGACTATGAGGCGACGACCTTTGAGGAACAATTGCCTGCTCAGTTCAAGATGCCGGATATGGCCAAGTTCAACGGGAATGGGGATCCGAGGGTCCACCTCCGGCAATATGTGTCAGTTATGAGTTCAGTGGGCCTGACACAGCGCCAAGCTCAGAAGATGTTTGGGATGTCACTTGAGGGGGCACCTGTAGTGTGGTACCATAGCCTTGAAAGAAAGATTAAGGAGGATTAGAGGGAATTGGCAGATGCATTCCTGAAACAGTATGTTACAGACTTAGAAATTGACCTGTCACTCCGTGATTTGGAGAACACTAAGCAGAAGCCAGAGGAAAGTTTCAAAGAGTATGTGGATCGCTGGAGAAGCCAGCTTTTGAAAATGCAGACTCGGCCTTCAGAGAAAGACCAAATTAAAATGATCATCAAGGGCACCAAGCCCTCTAATTATGGTAAGCTGAGGAGGATGACTTCGATGATTTCTGATTTCCGACAGCTGAGGGAAACTGTCATGGAGAAGAGGAAGCTGAGAACCGGAAGTTCGATGGCCAGAATATGAGGGCTTTTGGGGGGCATTCTGAGACCAAACCCACTGCTGCCGAGAATGCTGCCATCAAGAACCGGCGTTTCTCCAACTTGGGAAGACCTTTGTCCAAGGTACTTAAGAAGTTGACAAGGCAAGGATTCTTAAAACCTTTGGAGCCTAAACCACTTCCAAATCCCCCACCACCACATCTAAAAATAGACCGCTACTGTCACTTCCACCAACAACACGGCCATGATACTAACAGCTGTTCCCGCCTCCGGTATGAAATTCAGGACCTCATTGATGCCCACAAAATACCCGATCCTGAAAAAGAACAGCCTAGCACACACACCAACCCTCTGCCAGATTATCACTCTGTTCCCCCCACCGACTTACATGATCAACTCCGGCCTACCCGAAACCTTTGTCCTCCAAACTCTCAATCATCAGGCTTCTTGCATTGAGATAAAGGATAACAGTAGTAAAGAACCGTAGGCCGAGGAAGAAGGCAATGAAACTGCTCTTTCTGGTTTATTTTCTGCATTTTTAATAAAGACATCAACTTCGTCTACTTGTTTGAACCTTTTCCTGAATAATAATAAAGACATCCATTTCACCTACTTGCCTGAGTGCTTTCCATTCAACCTGCATGACCGAGGCCTACACCAGTATCAGTTTGGGGATGAGTCCCAGGGCCGAGGCCTACATCAGTATCAGTTTGGGGATGAGTCCCAGGGCCGAGGCCCACATCAGTATCAGTTTATGGATGAGTCCCGAGGGTCGAGGTCCACATCCGCATCAGTTGGGGGCGAGGCCCATATCAGTATCGGTCTGGGGACGAGGCCCATGTCAGTATCAGTTGGGGGCGAGCCCACATCAACATCAGTAATAGTTTGGGGCGAGGCCCATATCAGTATCAGTCTGGGGGCGAGGCCCATATCAGTATCAGTTTGGGGCAAGGCCCATATCAGCATCAGTCTGGGGGCGAGGCCCATATCATTAATAATATTAGTCTGGCCGGGTATGGCACTCTTGGGGCGAGGCCCACATCCTTATCAGCATCAGTCTGGCCGGGTATGGCACTCTGGGGGCGAGGCCCACATCCTTATCAGCATCAGTCTGCCGGGTATGGCACTCTGGGGGCGAGGCCCACATCCTTATCAACATCAGTCTAGCCGGGTATGGCATTCTGGGGGCGAGGCCCACATCCTTATCAGCATCAGTCTGGCCGGGTATGGCACTCTGGGGGCGAGGCCCACATCCTTATCATCATCAGTCTAGCCGGGTATGGCACTTTGGGGGCGAGGCCCACATTAACATCAGATCAGTTTTGTCGGGTACGGCACTCCGGGTAAGGAGATACAGAATCAGTTTTGCTAGGTACGGTACTCCGGGTATGGAGACATCAGATCAATTTTGCTGGGTACGGCACTCCGGGTATGGAGATATCTGATCAGTTTTGCCAGGTACGGCACTCCAGGTATGGAGACATCAGATCAATTTTGTGGGTTACGGCACTCCGGGTATGGAGACATCAGATCAGTTTTGCTGGGTACGGCACTCCGGGTATGGAGACATCTGATCAGTTTTGCCCGGTACGGCATTTCTGGTATGGAGACATCAGTTTCGCACGCCAGGTACGGCACTCCGGGTATGGAGATATTACTGCGACGCCTTGGGTATGAGGTTTAGCACGCCAGGTATGGCACTCCGGGTATGGAGATATTACTGCGACGCCTTGGGTATGAGGTTTAGCACGCCAGGTACGACACTCCGGGTATGGAGATATTACTGCGACGCCTTGGGTATGAGGTTTAGCACGCCAGGTATTGGCACTCCGGGTATGGAGATATTACAGCGACGCCTTGGGTATGAGGTTTAGTATGCCAGGTACGACACTCCGGGTATGGAGATATTACTGCGACGCCTTGGGTATGAGGTTTAGTATGCCAGGTACGGCACTCCGGGTATGGAGATATTACAGCGACGCCTTGGGTACGAGATTTAGCACGCCAAGTACGGCACTCCGGGTATGGAGACACCACTGCGACACTCTAGGTATGGAGACGCAACTGCGACGCCTTGGGTACGAGGTTTAGCATGCCCGGTACGGCACAACATCAACTCCACGCAACACATGGCAAGTCAAGTGGCAGCTGGCGAGCCAGGTAAGTGAAAATGCATTGCATAACTTTGATAGGGGTGTCACTGTTACACGTTACACAAGTCCCATCAAAGTGGGGGCGACTGTAAGCACTACATTTTTGCATATAAATCCCGATGATGAGTCTCATTTGGAGGCACTACCTTTTAAGTCACGGAAGCCGCGGGAAACGGACGTCGGAAGGGAAAAGATGGAAATCAGTACTTTGTCGAATTTGACTCGCTTGTTTAGCTTCGAACTCGCTGGTGGACCTCCGGTTTAAAGCACCTTTAGCCTAAGAAAAAACCCGCAAACCTCTTAACCTTGGCCCAAAACCCCACATCTAGCCCACACACATACCAAGCCCACCATCAAAGCCAACCAAACCCACCAACCAAAGACCACATGCCGAAGCCTTTGCCCACCGCCCCAAGCCCACTTAAGACACATCCAAATTAATTAAATATATATTTAACACATGTGTAATTAAATAAAACAAATAAAATCTAAATAATCACCTACCAACATAATAAAAATACTTACAGAACTTAAAGAAATATTATGCCTAATTAAAATCAATCATAACCAATTAAAAATATTGACTTCCTAATCTAACAAATTAAATGCCTAATTAACACCAATAGAATATTCAACCTTCCTAATTCACCAAAATTTGTCCCCTAATCATATCCATTGATTCCTTATCCAACACCAAATCAAATCCTCTCTTTAAGCCAAAATCCCATCCTTGTGAGACAAGGATAAGCCCTAGCCCTCTCACTATAAAAATAGCACAAATTGCAACCCTATTCCTCTCCCTTGACACTACTCTCATTCACGACATTACAAAAAAAAAAAAACCCTCATCTCATCAACGTAAGCCACATAGCAATTACAACCAGCCCACTTCACCCTCACTCTCACAAACACGCACAAGCTTTCAACTCTCAGCAGCCCTTATTCCCCCTGCCTTACTCAACGCCACCTGCACCATCCATAAATCTGCCTCACGCACACTCAACTGCCCTTAGCCAAAAAAACCGACTCAGGCCCCCCATCTTTCGAAGCACACACGAACCAACCAAGTCAGCGCCACACACAGCAGTCACGTTCACAAACACGACCCCACTTACACTCGGCAATCAAGCCTATCAAACAACACACACCCACTAACTAAAGTCACAAACGGAGACATGCAATAAACCGCCACTGCCCATAAAACCAAGTGACTCACGGAACTTCAGCCCACGTACCAGACAATACTCTCGGCTTCACATAATCAACCCCTTAACCGAGAATAAATCAGACCCCACACCGAGCCAGCAAACAGCCCCTCCATTCACCAAAAAAGTGACCAGGAAAACCGCGAGGAAACAGCAGAAAAACGGAGGTCAAAACAGTAGCTTGAGCAGTGAAACAGCGAGGTAAAACGCAAACCAGTGAACCAGAAAAGTTGCGGTGTGATAGCCCTTCCGACGGCCGTGAAACGCGAGTTCGAAAATCGACATAAAAGGTTAGACCTGAGGGTATTTTTCACACTCGTTTTCAGTTTATTATTATTATTTTATTGAGTATTGTTCGCATGATTATATGTTAAAATGCATGTTGTGGCCCTTGAGTAGATAAATATGCATGTATTACGAAATATTGTATGTTGTGCCTTGGAATAAGATGAAAGATGTGTCAAACTCTCGCGGTATATCGGATGGAAACCCGACATAAATTTCATAGCCAATTCCGAATGGACGGTAGTATGATCTGTACTCGGGATACAACTCCACGTACCGCTTGTGTAAACGACACCTTCTTTTGTTTTATGTTGCTTTGGTTTATTTATTATTCGTCATTTAAATTCCACATGTTACTTGTTTATGTAATTATGTGATCGAGCGCATGGGCTTAGTAAGTCGGATTAAAGGTCCCTATTTTGAGGGGTAAAAACCTTTACCACGATGCTTTGCCGCGCAGGTTGATGTGTGTTCGGTTGGATGTAAGATATGTCCATCGGGCATACTAAGTTTGATATTATTGTCTTTATTCTCTGTATGCATGATGCGATCGAGCGCATGGGCTTAGTAAGTCGGATCAAAGGTCCCCTATTTGGAGGGGTTAAAATCCTTTACCACGATGCTTTGCCGCGCCGGTTGATGTATATTCGTTTGAATGTAAGATGTGTTCAATCGGGTATACGAAGTTTCATATAGTTATCATTGTATTTGTACGCATTGTAATGAAATGCGCATGGGCTTATTGGTTGGATTAAAAGGTTCTCCATTTGGGGGAAGAAAAGCCTAAAAGGCTACCTTTACCACGATATTTGTCGTGTCTTTCATCTATTGATTGCATCATTTACCTTAGTCTTGGCTTAACGTAGTATAATTCATATATCCATGTTATGATAGCATTTGAGTCTTATTTCTTGTAGTATATCAGATGGAAACCCAGACATAAATTCCGTAGCCGATTCCGAATGGACGGTAATGCGGTCTGTACTTGGGATACAATTCCACGTACCACTTGGAAAAGTGCTCACATGTGTGTTTGTGTCCATATTAGTTATCTTCTTTTGCACCACATCATAGCATGCTTACTTTAATGCCTAATTGCATCCTTAAGTGTCTTTTTGCATTATGTACTTAGTTGACTCTTTTATTTGTGCATGGACATGTAATGGCTATTTGTTGATGTCTATGAAATCACATGTTCGCCATTATTGATTCGCCTTTATGTGTGCTTGTGTGGTTAGTGTGTGCCTGTGTTCCATGAATACAATATGCCAATGAAGTTGTATGTTCGTTGCTACTTTGATGTACTTTCAAGCATGCAATCTTAGATGTGAAATATATGCAAATTTAGGTAAGTTTTTTTTGTGCATATGGATTTAGAAGCATGATACTCTTGGAAATAAGTGGTTACTTAAGCTTGATTAAATTATTACACAAATCCTTTCATTACAAGTGACATAAGTAAGGGACCATTCTGAACCCAACGGTTTGAGGTCTTCCCTTGTGAGGGGTGAGGCTGCCTTAAATCTCCCATTTTTTTGATTCACACCGTGTGGCGACTCCATTATTCTCCGGTTTAGTCCCCCGTGGCTACTCCGTACTCCCAACCGGGCCGCGAGCCCGGAACAACATGCGTCGTCCAGTTTCTGTGTCTAACAGACGTTTCTTGCTTTAGTGACATTCATAGGCCACGTGTCAGACACTATTTGTTTTTCGATTATTTGCAAATGTTGTAAATAATTTGAAAGTAAATAATAAAGCTAAAGAAAGAAGATGCATATAGTTTTGTATAGAAAATATTGATTTTCACAATACGGCAAATGTAGATATTGGATATCAGATCTCTCATCTAGTTATTTAAAATATTATTGAATGATTATTTCGATATTTGATATTAGAACTTGCGACTATTTGATAGTTACTTGTTCTTTGTAAATAATTGTTACATATTTTAAAATGACTAGTAGTGTCATTTACGAATAGATAAACATTAAGAAAAATATCTGGTTAAGTAAATAACATAGAACATTATTTTATGACATTTTATCACTTAAGTATTGGATGCTTATTCCATATGGTAAAGGATGGTCTGATATGAGATCACACCACATATCCTTATCCATTTAACGAATATTGTATTCGGGAAGGTGACTAAATCTCATTTAACCAATGACTCTCATTGGACCAAAAAATTTATTAAACTGATACATTGGATGTATGTAATTTAATGCATTGTAAATTACTTAAGGTAGTTTTCTTTACTTCGTAACTTAGTCAATGAACTGTCGTGACTTAGTTACGTGTTTCTGATGAAACGCGGATAAAATATTTTGACTGGTTCAAAGATATTCGATCTGAAGTTTTGAAAACTGTATCTTCAAAATTCCTCATGGGTCTTTGAATTGTTTAAAGAGGTTTGATATGATCAAATATATGAATTTATGGCAATAAGTTCTAAGGTTATTCGAAGAATATAATTCTTACCCTCAATATAATTCTTCTACTATTCCATCTTGATGGAATCGGTAAGTGGGAATAATCGAATCTTATATATGATTTGATTCATTTTTTATTGAAAGTTACCGAATTAGTTTCAATACTCTTGGGGATATGCTCCAGAAATACTAATTCATCATTTTAATTAATATTTCATTAGTTTCTACAGTTATGTATATGATGTGTATAAGTAGAAAATTCGAATCTTGAAATATTTGAGATTTGAATCTATCTTTTGTATAATGGTTATATAATTGATATTACTTGCGCCTCTGAGGTACGAGTAGAAGTTTATCATTTATTTATTTAATAGAATATTGCATTCTAATTGATAGAATATATTTTCTACGATCTCAAGTAATAAAATTATTTATTATTTAGTGTGTAACATTGGATGTTGACTATTATAAAAAAGACTTGACTGATTGAAGTCAAATATGGTGATAAACTATAAATGGAACAACATAATTAATAAGATGAAAATACCTTTTTATTACTTCCATATAAGTGCTATAGGATGTCAAAATCATTCGCAAGTATTCGATACTTAATGGTTCTGTTGTTTTCTTATCGAAGAAAATTATCCTATAACTTATAGTGGGAACGATATTTGATATTGATTCCGGAAATTAGCATTAAACCATAGATTTAAGATTGTTCATAGCTTACTACGATCAAGTTTGGAACTTGATTGAACTTCATTATGAATCGTTCATAAAATGTGCAAATGGTTTACACAGCAAAAGCACAGTGAACTTAATAAAAGTTTGACCTTTATAGTATGACAGTGAGAAAAGTTATACTCAGCAATCTATTGTAGATTCTGAGGAAACTTGTCTCTAGTCACACTGATTGAATAATTTAAGATCTGTTGGTTAATGATGATATTAAATTGTATATTTTAGCTAAAGAACACAAAATGACATTTCTGAATGGTTTCTTCAGATAAGAGATCCATTGTGATTTCTTAGTTTGAAGAGTTCGTTTTGGAATGGCCATAGAGTTTATGCTAAGATTACAATTTAGTATATTAGCTTATAGAGTCTATTGTAGACTCGGATGAGTTTTCTGGAAATTTGTGTTCTCTAATTTTGATATCAGTCAGATCGTCTGATTTTATCAAAATATAGAGAATACATATGAGATAGAAGGGTTAGTGGGAGCGTACATTTCTTTCTAGTACTTTACATCATAATGACCATTAATTATTAAGGTAATAATGAGATGTTTATAAGGTAAAAAGTTTACCTGATTCTTATTTTCTCCATGAAAATAATGGGAGTGGTCTCTATTATATTCGATATAAAATTTATATATAATATAAAAACAAGAGACTGGAGAGATTTCCCATTAATCGTACATTAGATATTATTTAATAAAGGACACAACAAGACTATTGTATGACAGTTAGTATACCTGTTTGACAGTTAGTGTGTGTCTTATGTATAGTAAATGATGATTCCTTTTTCGAAAGAGATATTGATTAGAATGTCTAATCAATCTTATGTATCATTTGATGATGACATAATAAATACTTTATAATGTGCGAATGTAGATATTGATTTAATCGTAATTGTTACGAGTTATTTTGACATCCTATAGACCATATGATGGATCTTGAAACACGTTCTTTGTGATCTTTGAGATATTAAGAACGAGTTTCTAATTCATGGAGAATATAGTCTGCAACCATTAGGGTCATATTAGTTTTGAGACTAATTATGACGTTAGACAGTCTACGTCATAAAGAGTCACAAAAGATGCAGTGGGAGTGTCACGAAGGATTCTACTAACTGAGTAGAATTAGATGCAACTTATGAAGTATAGACTTATGAAGTTGCATAGTGACCTTTATAAATTAGAAGTTTTAAATTGGTGTTGTGCTTGCGGTTGTCCTCATAGTATTTTTGGATTTGATCCCAAATACTTGGACAACTTAGTAGCTGTAGCATAATACAGATATAGCATCCATTTCATATTAAAGTATAATTTAGATTCTACAAAATATGAATGATGTTAACTATGGGAAACGATGGAGTTTGTTTGACAAATTCAATATTTCATAGGCGGACTTGTTTCTTGCCTCTTAGTACTGGTGAGCTTTTGAGGGCCATGTGCATATGATACACATTGAGACGTGTTTATGATACCGTTGATTGGCACTAGAGCAGTGGGAGAAACTTGTTGGGGTTGGTGCTCAGAGCGCCAATCTGGACCGTATTTATGTCTGATTCATGAATACGAACATCCCCTTATTCCATAATATTACTTATTTATGGTTGCACCTCTTGTTCTTATATACGTATTTGATCTGATTACGATTAGATTGAAACTAAATGTGGTTTAGTGATATGTATATATTAGACAAAGGCCCGATAATATATAATGCAGTACACAGTTACAAAGTTAGTTTGTAATTGACATTGGGAAGTGTCATTGCTAGAGATATATATTATAAAATAAAGTTCCTGGTCAAGATTCACTAACATGGGTCGGTTAGTCAAATCTGTTGAGACCAGTACATGTCGTATATCGAGACTTGGTCCGATGGTTTATCCCAATGAACCATGAGTCTGGAGAGACTCGTATAGACGTGTAGGTGTTTATAGTGGATAAACACTGAACGGCTCACCGAAGATTCTTAATGGATGGTACACCAACGTCAATAAGAATCTTCTCGGGTTGAGTAGCATAGTGGTCCTTCGACTTGAGATACCACTGTGGATGTATGAGACATCCTCCACACTTAGATGGCAGTCACGTCACTGATCTATTTAGATCAGACCTCCGCCTGTTCGTTGGGTGTGGACCGATCCTCAGGATATCCTGTGTGTGTTAAGATAGGATCCGTCAGTTCTGTGTACAGAGCATAGGTAGTCCATATATATTTAGCAGTCTATTAAATCTGTGGCCACAGTATACTTCGGAAGTAAGTTCTGAATGTTATTTAGAGATTGCTAGTAGATACGTCGATGAGATAATACCTATAGAGATTTGACGTTCACATCTATATCTCTGGGATTATCTGGATACCTGTGACAGAGGGATTATACGTATGCAATGACCTCAACCTGTATAATTCAGCTAGATTATCTGTGATCGTCATAATCTACGTGTGGATAGATTATGGACATGAAATTGGATTTCGTGACGGATATACCTGAATCTAGAGAGTCTCAATAATGAAACATACTCATAGAGCACTAGAGCCACATTTATGAATAATGATGATTATTTATAAATCGTTTAATCGTTAAACGAAAAATACATGCTAACGGGCCGAACCGTCTTTTCCTAATTAATGTGTATTTGTATTTAATATATGATATTATTAAATACACATTAATAAATAGTCAAATAAAGGTATTTGACATATTCATTAATATATGTATTTGAGATATTTAAAGTAAATATAATACATATATTTGATATATTTGTATTTAATTAATTATTTAATTATTTAATTGTTAATGATTAATATAATTAAAATTAAATATATCACCAAATGATAAAGTTAGGAAAGTGATTATAAGTTGCAATTGTTGACTTAACTTTAAAGGAAATGGTTGTAAAATTGATTTTGACTTCTTAAGATATTTGTTCAAAATTGTTGAAAAATGAAAATATCTTTTTCCTTTATTTCTTGCTAAATTCGGCCATACACTTAAAATATAAGAGTTATATTTTTCTTAATTGCATTTGTTGACTTAATTAAATGTCTTAAAGTTGTTTTTATTTTTTAGATATTTAACCAAGTTGATCAAATGTAAGGTGAAATGAAATTGAAATTAATTAACTTGTATTTGGTTTGGTGAATTTCGGCCAAGGCATCTTTGATACAAGTATATATTGTTTTTCATTTCATTTCATTGTTAACCTAATACACTTAAAAGAAAACTCCATTAATGGAAACCAAAGAAGCTTGTGAGAAAGAAAGAAGAACCAAAGAAAGCTTGATTTTTAGTAAGTTTTTCCAACTTACTATTAGAAAGGAAAATGTTCCTTAGGATCTAGGCTTTAACATATGATGTTCTTAGGTTATTTCTTTCTTTATTCTTTGTGTTTTTGATGATGGAAGTTTTGTGTGAAAGTGACGCGGAACTCACTTTGGATTCAAAGTGTAGAGCATGTATGATGAAGGAAGCTTATGGCTATTGTAGTAATAAGTGTTCTTTTATGGTTTTGGAAACCTTGTTGCTAATCTAGAGTTGTTGACCCACTCTTAGATGACCTAGATTTGATCTTGAGTTGTTTCATTGTGTTGAGACTTTGATTGGATGGAAGAAACATGATTGAAGTATTGGATTTAACCAATTTGGTCTAATTTGTCCAATTTGAAGAAATTGAAAAATTAGGGTTCTTGACCAATTCCAAATTTGGGGCTTTTCATATATGTTGTGTATTTGGATGTTTATATGATGCATATAAAGTTTCATGTTCATTGGATTACATTTTGATGTGTTTTGATGCATGAAATGACAAAGTGCACAAAATGGCACTAATGTAGTGCATTCGGCCAAGGATGGACTTTTGGGGATTTTTGGTGCTTTTGGTGTTTTGATGTTTTGAACATGTTAAGTTCATCTTAGAAATGATTTAGAATCATTCAAAATTGATTAGATCAATTTCGGACTAAAATGGACAAAATACCAATATAAGGGCAATTGGTAAATTCACTTGAATATGATTCATTTGAATTTAGTTTCATAATTTGATTATTGGATAATTAAATAAATATGTTTATTTAATTAATCCGAGAAAAAGTTTTGAAATCGGAAAATCCGATTTTCCACCGCTTCCGCTGCCTTACCGGATATTCCCCTCAAACCCCTACAAAATGGTATCAGAGCGAGTCTGATTCTAGGCCTCCATAAATGATTAGCTTGTTTTATTCAATGCTTAATCATGTTTTCTTGACTTTATACATGCATGTTATAATCTAATTTGATTAGATTTAGGGTGTATGACACTTAATGGAATATCCCCGCTTAATAAGGTTTTAAAGTAACTAGTATTTGGAATACTTGTTTCTTGGTTCGTCTTGTCAATACGGTTTATAAATATTTTTTCGTTGACCACATCCGAGACCGTGCCTCTGCTGTGAGGGTGTAGCCGATAGAAATTTATTTATGCCGGGTGTATATTAGATACTAGATAAATTCAAGCGAAAGCGGAATCCTGAACGTGCCCTAGCTGTCAGGGTTACGCAAGTAACTTGAGTTTATCATTGACAAGTTTAACCTTGGTACGTCTCCTTGTGGGCCTGCCTTCGCAGCGACAACGAGATACGGCCAGGACCGGAACCTTGGAGTCACTAGTGAGTGATTGACAATTAGTTGTCTACCTGTGAATATACGTAGGCGAGACCGTGCCTCTGCTGTGAGTCGAAATATATTCATGGGGTCCTCTTCCCATTATGGAATTCGATTTAATTATTGAATTCTCGTCTTTCCGTTGGGGATTACGGCATTACGTAAAAATAGTGGGAGGCACTGCTAAGTTTAAAATATTCCATAACTTTGGCAGTGTGTATTATTATGGAAATTGCCGCTTGTTTGTTTCCTTATTCTATAGTATATAGAATTAAACTTTTATTTACTGCACATATATTATGATATGTTATCTGACTAGACTCTTGGTTGCAGTCATTCTAGAATAGGTTCTAGATACTAATAGACTAGGATATTATTAGATTGGTCTAAACCATCGGGAACTGTTGTTCCGATTTTCTTGAAAAATCAAGATGGTTAATGACTTAGTTTCTAAGTCATGATAGATAATCTAGATAGATATCCCCTTTAGGATATAATACTTTAGAGACAATAGTTTCTTATGCAGTAAGAATTGACTTGAATTAGTTCATGTCTCGAGATTCTTGACTGGCATTAAGAAAGCTCTATTAGGTATTTGTTTATCTAGTAATGACGTTTCTAAGCTTTAATTACCTTTAGAGGTAATGTGTCTGACACAATTTGCTAATCAGTTATTTACAATTGTTGTGAATAGTTGAATGCAAATAGTAAAAGCTAAAGAAATGAGATATGTATAGTTGGGTATAGAAAATATCGATTTTCACAAATACTACAACTATAGGTATTGGATACCAGATCTCTCGTCTAGTTATTTGAAATATTGGTTAACGATTGTTTTGATATTTGATATCGGAACTCGCGACTATTGGATAGTCACTTGTTCTTTATAAAACAATTGTTACATATTTTATAATAACAAGTAGTGTCATTGACGTAGAGATAAACATTAAGAAAAATTATTCGGTAAAGTAAATAATTTAGAACGGTGCTTTATGAGTTTAATCACTTAAGCATTGGATGCATATTTCGTATGGTAAAGGATGGTTTGATACGAGATCACACCACACATCCTTATCCATTTAATGAATATTGTATTCAAGAAAGTGATTAAGATCTCGTTTAACCAATGATTGTCATTGGACCACCAAATTATTTAACTGATACATTGGATGTATGTAGTTTAATAAATAATAATTGCTTAAGGTAGTTTTCTTTATTTCGTAACTTAGTTGATGAATTGTCATAACTTAGTTACGTGTTTCTAAAGGAACACATATTAAAAGTCTTGAAAGTATCAAGAACTTTCAATCTGTTCTGATGAAACGTAGATTGAACATTTTTGACTTGTTCAAATATATTCAATCTGAAGTATTTTGAAACTTGATCCTTAAAATTCATTACATGTCTTTGAACTGTTCAAAGATTTTTTGATACGATCAAACATTTGAATTTAAAGCAATTAGTTCTAAAGTTTGCTAATCATGAAAAGGTGATGCTATCAGAAGAATGCAGTGTAGTACTTCAAAATAAGCTACCACCTAAGCTAAATGATCCAGGGAGTTTCATTATACCTTCGCTATTGGAAATTCTTATTTTAGTAAAGCATTTTACGATTTAGGTGCCAGTATTAATTTAATGTCATTTTCTGTGTATCGACAGCTTGGTCTAGGAGAGGTGCAACCTATGTTAGTCTCATTGCATCTTGCAGATCGGTCAGTGAAATACCCAAGAGGAATTATTGAAGATGTTTTAGTGAAAGTGGGTAAACTGGTTCTCCCTGCAGATTTCATGATTTTAGATATGGAAGAGGATAGAGAGATACCTATCATTTTGGGTCGGCCATTTCTTGCTACTGGGAGAACCTTAATAGATGTTCAGCATGGGTTGCTTACTCTGAGAGTGAAAAATGAAGAAGTGGTATTTAAGGTTTTTGAGGCTACCAAACTACCCCAAGAGTCAGAGATTTACTCTCGAGTTGAGTTGTTAAATGAAACAGTGACATAAAAGTTTGTTCAAGAGTACCCCAAAGATCCATTAGAAGCATGTATAGTACACAGTGCCTCTACTCAGTATGAGAAGTTTGACATTGCTGAAGTTGCACACCAGTTGGATGCGCTACCAAGGTGGAAATCACACTTTGAAGCATTGGGGCAGGCTCCACCAAAAGTTCGACCATCTGTTGAAGAAGCTCCACAAGTGGTATTGTAGCAACTCCCATCACACATAAAATATGCTTACTTAGGGGAATCATAGACTCTTCCAGTTATTATTACTGCTAATCTTACTATGGAGGAAGAAGAGAAACTGCTTAGAGTTTTGAGAGAACATAGGACAGTAATAGGATGGACCATCGCTGACATCAAGGGTATAAATCCTACTATGTGCATGCATCAGATTCTGCTTGAAGAAGAAAATAAGTTAGCCACTGAAGCACAACGCCGGTTAAATCCGAATATGAAGGAAGTTGTAAGGGCTGAAGTGTTAAAGCTGCTAGATACGGGGATCATCTATCCAATCTCAGATAGCAAATGGGTAAGTCCAGTTCAGGTCGTGTCGAAGAAAAGCGACATTACAATGGTGAAGAATGACAACAATGAGAGGATACCCACGAGGCAAGTCACTGGGTGGAGAGTTTGTATTTACTATCGGAAGTTGAACTCTGCAACCAGGAAAGATCACTTCCCACTGCCTTTCATTGACCATATGTTGGAAAGATTGGCAGGTCATTCGTATTACTGCTTTATAGATGGGTACTCAAGCTATAACCAGATTCCTATTGCACCAGAAGACCAGGAGAAAACTACTTTCACATGTCCATTTGGTACTTTTGCATACCGTAGAATGCCATTCGGATTGTGTAACCCGCTATTTTCCAACATTGCATGATGAGCATTTTTTCAGACATGGTGGAGTGATTCATTGAGGTTTTCATGGACGACTTCTCCGTTTTTTGGTCATGTTTTGACAATTATTTGGGTAATTTAGCACTGGTATTACAGAGATGTCGAGAGACTAGTTTAGTACTTAACTGGGAGAAATGTCATTTTATGGTGCAAGAAGGGATAGTCTTAAGCCATAAGATTTCAGCCCAGGGCATGGAAGTAGATTGCGCCAAGATTGAGTTGATTGAGAGACTTCCACCACCTACCACAGTGAAAGAGGTTAGAAGCTTTCTAGGATATGCTGGATTTTATAAGAGGTTCATCAAAGACTTTCTCTAAGGTAACCAAGCCTCTATGTAATTTATTACTGAAGGATTTCGTTTGGAATTTTAATGATACATGTCTTAAGGCATTTAAGGCTCTGAAGAAATTACTCACCACAGCACCCATCATCACCGTACCTGATTGGGATCTACCATTTGAACTCATGTGTGATGCGAGTGACTATGCGTTGGGAGCAGTGGTAGGGCAGATAATGGATAAGTTGCTTCATCTGATCTATTATGCCAGCATGACCCTCAATGATGCACAGTTGAACTACTCCACAACCGAGAAAGAACTTCTAGCAGTTGTTTTTGCCTTAGATAAGTTTTGATCATATCACATCGGATCCAAAGTGATTGTGTATACTGATCATTCAGCCATGAAGTACATATTTTCTAAGAAAGATGCAAAAGCAAGATTGATAAGATGTGTGCCTCTACTGCTGGAGTTTGATCTCGAAATTAGAGATAAGAAAGGGTCTGAAAATATAGTAGCAGACCACTTGTCAAGAATTGTCAAGAAAGAATGCGAGGATGATGCCATCCCTATCAATGAGACATTTCCTGATGAGCATTTATTTAGAGTGGATGATAGTTGGGCACCATGGTATGCTGACATCGTTAATTATCTGGTAAGTGAGAAGATTTCTGATGAGATGAGCTTCCAACAGAAGAAGAAGTTTCTTTCAGACACAAGACATTACTTTTGGGATGATCCCTATTTGTACAAGCATTGTCCTGATCAAATCATTCGACGGTGTGTTCCAGAACCTGAGCAGCAAAATATCATGCACCACTGTCACTCTTTGGCTTTTGGGGGGCATTTCTGTGGATCTAAGACTGCAGCTAAGGTACTTCAATCTGGGTTCTATTGGCCATCATTATTTAAAGATGCATTCACTTTTGTTGCTGTTTGCGATCGCTGTCAAAGAATGGGTAACATCTCCAGAAAAAATCATATGCCTCTAAACAATATCTTGGAGGTTGAGTTATTTGATGTGTGGGGAATTGATTTCATGGGACCATTCCCATCATCCTTCTCCAATAAGTATATATTAGTGGCAGTCGACTATGTCTCTAAGTGGGTGGAAGCAATAGCATTAACCACCAATGATGGGAAGGTTGTTCTGAAATTTCTCAAAAGCCATATTGACGCGGAACTCACTTGGAGGATTAGGCCAAGCAAACCCCTAGCAACGGACAGAATCCCAAGAACCGCGAATTTGATTTTGTAGGAACAAAACCCTTCCAAGGCCCCAAAGAAGACCCACAAAGAACTTGTCTTTGAGAACCCTTAAGATGATTCCTTGAGGTGTTCTGCTAGCACGGAGACGCCACTAAGGTTGCCACGCCTTAGATAAGTCGATTGCATGAAATAAGAGGAATCCCTCCCTTAAGCAATTTTTGGACAAAGCTAAGCTCTCAATGGAGATGAATTTCGAAATTTGATGATTAGCTTCTCATTAAGATGAAATGAGTTTAAATAGTACAATGAAAGAAACCTTAATGGGTGCAAAATGACCAAAACACCCTAAGTTGCTAACTAATGGCTATTAAATGGCCATGCCCTTAATAGACATTTAATAAAAAACACAAAGTCAAAAGAAACAAAGACTTAATCAATAACAAACAAAGACTTAATAAATAACTTTGCCAAAAAAGTCTAAAGTAAAAACACAAAATCATAAAAGTCAACAAATGTGGAAAACTTTTCCAAATTTGTCTAAAGTTGTTTCCTTGCACCAAAAGTCCTCCAAATTCGTGGCTTCCATGTATAAAGGCATAATGATGTGTCATAAAGTCCAATAAGTCTTGTCTTGGCCGAATATTTAGTGTCAGGCTTGAATCGGCTTGATCCGTTAAAAATATACTCGGCTTCAAGATTGCTGGTGCGTTACTTTGGTATGACTTGGGTCAAGTGAAATAGCTTTGGACCCACTCCATTGAAGCCCTCATGTGACGCCAATATGCCCCGGAGTTGTCTGTCACACTCGACCATGGCATTCTGCGCTAGCCCCGCCATTACGTCTCTGATCTTCTTAGCTTTTTAGCGTGTGATTGGACCTGTTGGCAATTGTAAAGGATCTAATGTTCCTTGAGTTGTTGGATTCATGTCATTCCTTCCCTCTTGAAAAGGATTCGACCTCGAATCTATACATGCATCAAAAAGAGTTAAGTCAGAAACATTAAATGTCGCAGACACATTATGTTCACCTTGTAAATCCAGCTTGTATGCATTGTCATTAATCTGTTCCAAGACTTGAAATGGACCATCCCCTCTCGGTTGTAGCTTGGATTTACGCTGTTCAGGAAATCTTTCCTTTCACATGTGTACCCAAACCCAATCTCCAGGTTGAAATACCACACGTTTTCTTCACTTATTGGCATGAGAAGCATATTATTCATTCTTTCATTGTATGTGCTCTTTTGCTTTCTCATGTATGTGTTTCACCAAATCAGCTTTCTTTTTTCCATCTAACCCTGCATGCTCATCAACAGACAATGGTAACAAATCTAATGGAGTTGATGGTTGAAAACCATAAACAATTTCAAATGGTGAATAAGATGTGGAAGAATGAATGCTACGATTATATGCAAATTCAACAAAAGGCAAACAATCCTCCCAAGTTTTCTAGTTCTTAGAGAGAATAGTACGCAATAACTGAGTTAAAGTCCTATTAACCACTTCAGTCTGTCCATCAGTTTGGGGATGACAAGTAGTAGAATACAAAAGTTTTGTTCCTAACTTACCCCATAAAACTTTCCAAAAGTGACTAAGGAATTTAACATCACGATCTGAAATTATACTCCGTGGAATTCCATGGAGTCGTACCACTTCTCTAAAGAATAAGTCAACAATGTTAGTGGCATCATCAGTTTTATGACATGCTATAAAGTGTGTCATCTTACTGAACCTATCAACCACTACAAAGATGGAATCTCTACCATGCCTAGTCCTAGGTAAACCCAATATAAAGTCCATTGATACATCTACCCACGGCTCACTAGGTACAGACAACAGTGTATACAACTCATGAGGCATAACCTTAGATTTAGCCTTTTTACAAATCAAGCATTTATCACACAAACGCTCAATATCTCTCCGTATTTTAGGCCAATAAAAATGTTCACTCAATACCCCTAAGGTCTTAGAAATGCCAAAGCGCCCCATTAAACCTCCCTCATGCCAAAGTGCCCCATCTAACTAACAACTCACTCATACTACAAACAGGAATGCATAATCTATTCTCCCTAAACAGAAACCCGTCATGTTGATAGAATTTATTAAAGGTAGACTTTTCACATGCAGCATAGATGGTACTAAAGTCAGTATCATTTGCATAAAGTTCTTTAATAAATTCAAACCCAAGCATTCTTGCACTTAATGAAGTAAGTAAAGCATACCTTCGCGATAGTGCATCAACGACAATGTTTTCTTTACCTTGTTTGTAGCGAATTACTTATGGAAATGTCTCAATGAACTCCAACCACTTTGCGTGTCGTTTGTTCAACTTACCTTGGCCCTTCAAGTGCTTCAATGATTCATGATCAGTATGGATCAAAAATTCTCGAGGCCACAGATAATGCTGCCAAGTCTCAAGGGCTCTCGCTAGCGCATACAACTCCTTGTCATATGTGGGGTACCTCAAAACTGCTCCATTCAGCTTCTCACTAAAGTAAGCTATTGGTCGTTTTTCTTGCATAAGAACAGCTCCAATGCATATTCCGGATGCATCACACTCAATCTCAAATGTCTTTTCAAAATTGGGTAGCGCCAAAACTAGTGCACTACATAACTTCATTTTAAGATCCTGGAATGCACGCTCCTGCTCTTCTCCCCATTTGAAACCAATAGTTTTCTTCACTACTTCAGTCAGTGGTGCATCAATACTACTGAAGTCTTTAACAAATCTGCGGTAGAAGCTTGCTATCCATGGAAGCTTCTAACTTCTGTCACTGTCGTTGGTGTAGGCCAATCCTGAATCGCCTTCACCTTCTCTACATCAACTTCGATGCCATCTGCACTTACAACAAAACCAAGGAAAACAATCCTATCCATACAAAAAGTGCACTTACCAAAGTTAGCATACAGTTTTTCCTGTCTCAACACTTCAAGAACATGCTTCAAATGTGTAACATGCTCATCTAATGTTTTACTGTAAACTAAGATGTCATCAAAATAAACTACAACAAACTTACCTATAAAAGCACGCATAACATGATTCATCAATCTTATAAATGTGATAGGTGCGTTTGTAAGACCAAATGACATAACTAACCATTCATACAAGCCATACTTGGTCTTAAATGCAGTTTTCCACTCATCTCCATCTCTCATGCGAATTTGATGGTATCCACTTTTTTTTTTATCAATCTTACTAAAAACTTTGGAACCATGCAATTCATCCAACATGTCATCTAGTCTAGGAATAGGGTGACGATACTTTACCGTTATAATGTTGATCGCTCGAAAATCAACGCACATACGCCATGACCCATCTTTCTTAGGAACTAGAAGAACTGGTACCGCACAGGAACTCATATTTTCTCTAACATACCCTTTCTCCATCAACTCCCTCACTTGCTTCTGAAGTTCCTTCGTCTCCTCCGGATTGCTTCGGTAGGCTGGTCTGTTGGGAATGACTGCGCAAGGTAAGAAATCTATCTGGTGCTCAATACCTCTAATGGGTGGAAGCCCACTAGGAATGTCCTCTGTCAGCACATCACTGAATTCCTGCAAAAGAGATGAAATGGACACAGGAAGCAAAGGGTCAGTGTTAGCAATACAAATACGGTGTTCCTTGTAGACCAACAAAAGCATAAGCTTGCTAGCCTTAAAAGCTTTCCTTGCTTCACCTTCACCCATGTAAAAGCTCTTTTTCACTCGCCCTTTTGTTTCCCCCTTAAGTTCACTCACACTCCCCTTGGAAACACTCACGGCATTTGCCTTATTTTCCTTACTAGATTCGGTCACACTCCCCTCATGTGTTTTCGCCAAGGCTGTGTTTGCACTCTCAATCTCTTTATCTCTCTCAAGTTGTAACTTGACTTGATCCTCGTGGACTTGTTTTGGTGTGAGTGGGTACAAGGTAATGGGTTTTCCCTTATGTTGAAAGGAATACTTATTCTTGAACCCATCGTGAATAACTTTCCTATCAAACTGCCACGGCCTGCCCAAAAGAATATGTCCTGCATGCATCGGTATCACATCACATAGGACATCATCCGTGTATGGCCCAATGATAAAGCTCAATAACACCTGCTTTGTCACCTTTATCTCGCTACAATCATTTAACCACTGCAACTTATAAGGCTTGGGATGCTTCAAGCAATCTAATCCCAACCTCTCGACTAAAGCCGTACTTGCGACATTAGCAAAACTGCCCCCGTCAATGATCATACTACACCCTTTACCATTCACACGGCATCTGGTATGAAATATGTTCTCCCTCTGTTGATCACTCTCATCCTCAACAATTTGTGCACTCAAAACACGCTTCACAACTAAGGACAAGTTATCCAGCGGGTATGCAGCTCCCTCTTTGTCACTAGTATCCTCAATCTCATGCTCATCATCATCATCATCAACCTCAACCTCACTGTCAGTAGAATGTACTTCACCACTCTTCTTATCAATCACTAAGGTGCACATGTTGGGGCACTGTGAAGAATAGTGTCTCATGCCCAAACACTTGAAACAGTTGATGTCCTTTGTCTTTGGTGTTGTACCTTCAGGCTTCGTTCTAGCCTTGCTTGGTTCTGCAACTTTTTTACCCTTGGCACCAGGTTCAGCCCTTGGCTTGTTAAAGCCTCCATCTCGTCGATCATTAGGAACCCATTTCCCCTTCCATGTTGAAGTAGTCTGAGTACCAAATCTGGATGTAGACTTCTTCTTGAGTTGCCTTTCTACCTTGACAGCCATGTGAAGCATATCCTCCAAATCAACATAATGATGCAACTCCACCATGTTGGCAATCTCTCTGTTCAAGCCCCCTAAAAACTATGCCATAGTCTCTGCATCCTCCACTACATTCGCCCTGATCATGGCAACCTCCATCTTAGTATAATAATCCTCTACACTCTTGGTCCTCTGATACAAATGTTGTAGTTTCTGATACAACTCTCGGTAGTAATGGCTGGGTATAAATCGTTTCCTCATGAGACCTCGAAGTTCTCCCCATGTCTGAATTGGCCTCTCATAATTCCTCATTCGACTGGTGACAATCTGATCCCACCAAATCATAGCATAATCTGTGAATTCCATGACTTCTAGATTGATCTTCTTCTCATCTGAGTAAAGATGACAATTGAAAATCAATTCTATTTTCTTCTCCAACTCTAAATATGCTTCTGGATCATTCTTGCCTCAGAAGTTTGGTATTTTGATCTTGATGCTGCTCAAATCACCATCAACATCACCATGTCTACCGTAACCCATCCTATCATAATCCTCACGTCTGTCATCAAATGCACCTCTACCATCAAACCGCCTATCCCTCCTATCATTCCTCCTATCAGGCCCTGGCTGAAATCTCACCTCCACATCATTAAGATCATCAGAATCATCAAACTCATTTTCAGCTTCTTCTTCATCTGGTGGTACCGATCGTGGTGCCACATTCTGAGGTGGTGGTATATGTCGAGGTGGTGGTCTGGGAACACTGCCTGTTCGATTACTCTCTACTTCCCTGGACAACTTATCAAAAGCAGCATTCATGTTTTCCATCATATCCATGAATTTCCTTTCTAAAGCCTCAAGTTTCTCATCCATTGTCAAACTAGTACCTGCCATCTCAAAGCTTCAACAAACAGATTAGAAGTAACAATATGTGAAAATAATTAGATATCCTCACAACCTTACAATCTCACAAGCTCACGTGTTTACACTCAAATATGTATCACTTCACTCGTGTTTACACTCAATATATATCACTCCACTCGTGTTTACACTCAATATGTATCACTCCACTCGTGTTTACACTCAAATCTGACCTGATTCTTTTTTCTTTTTAAACACAAATAAATTAATAACAATGTTGAACACGTCCTAGTAACATACAATTAACAAATAAACACTTGATTTAAGTAAAGAAAAAATAAATCTCTAATTTTGACTCAAAGACCGAAACTAGAACATGAAGAAATACTCATGATCAATCAAAAACACTCAAAGGCAGAATGTTATTCATGCCATTTTGATCACAAATAAACAAGAAACAGCAAGAAACAACAAGATCCAACAAAAACTAAGAATCAAGATGAACAAGTATCTTAATGACCAACAAACACAATAAAGACTAAATAAAAAAAAACACAAAGTAAAGATAGAAAAATTAGACCTTGGAACCCTAAGCTATGATACCAAATGACGCAGAACTCACTTGGAGGATTAGGCCAAGGAAACCACTCGCAACGGACAGAACCCCAAGAACCACGAATTTGATTTTGTAGGAACAAAACCCTTCCAAGGCCCCAAAGAAGACCCACAAAGAACTTATCTTTGAGAACCCTTAAGATGATTCCTTGAGGTGTTCTGCTAGCACGGAGACGCCACTAAGGTTGCCACGCCTTAGATAAGTCGATTGCATGAAATAAGGGGAATCCCTCCCTTAAGCAATTTTTGGACAAAGCTAAGCTCTCAATGGAGATGAATTTCGAAATTTGATGATTAGCTTCTCATTAAGATGAAATGAGTTTAAATAGTACAATGAAAGAAACCTTAATGGGTGCAAAATGACCAAAACACCCTAAGTTGCTAACTAATGGCTATTAACTGGCCATGCCCTTAATAGACATTTAATAACAAACACAAAGTCAAAAGAAACAAAGACTTAATCAATAACAAACAAAGACTTAATAAATAACTTTGCCAAAAAAGTCTAAAGTAAAAACACAAAATCATAAAAGTCAACAAATGTGGAAAACTTTTCCAAATTTGTCTAAAGTTGTTTCCTTGCACCAAAAGTCCTCCAAATTCGTGGCTTCCATGTATAAAGGCATAATGATGTGTCATAAAGTCCAATAAGTCTTGTCTTGGCCGAATATTTAGTGTCGGGCTTGAATCGGCTTGATCCGTTAAAAATATACTCGGCTTCAAGATTGTTGGTGCGTTACTCTGGTATGACTTGGGTCAAGTGAAATAGCTTTGGACCCACTCCATTGAAGCCCTCATGTGACGCCAATATGCCCCGGAGTTGTCTGTCACACTCAACCATGGCATTCTGCGCTAGCCCCGCCATTGCGTTAATGATCTTCTTAGCTCTTTGGCGTGTGATTGGACCTGTTGGCAATTGTAAAGGATCTAATGTTCCTTGAGTTGTTGGATTCATGTCACATATTTTCACAAGATTCGGGACACCACGAGCTATAATCAGTGATGGGGGTAAGCACTTCTGCAACAGATTATTTGAATCTCTTTTGGCCAAGTATCACATCACACATAAGGTAGCTACACCTTATCATCCACAAACAAGTGGCCAAGTGGAGGTTTCAAATAGGGAGATCAAGAGGATCTTAGAGAATACAGTTAGTACCTCGAGAAAGGACTGGTCAAAGAATCTAGATGATGCATTATGGGCATATTGCATTGCGTATAAAACACCTATTGGTATGTCACCATATAGATTGGTATTTGGAAAGGCATGTCACTTACCAGTGGAGTTAGAGCACAGGGCCTATTGGGCGGTAAAGAAGCTAAATTTTGACATGGCAGCATCATGTGAAAATAGACTTATGCAATTAAATGAAATGGATGAGTTTCGTCATGAGTCTTATGAAAATGCCAAGATCTATAAGGAAAGAACTAAGAAATGGCATGATAAACATATTTCAAGGAAAGAGTTTTCAGTTGGGCAAAAAGTTTTACTTTATAACTCAAGACTTAAACTTTTTCCGGGCAAACTCCGCTCTAGGTGGTATGGGTCATTTATCGTGTTGGAAGTTTATCCTTATGGCACAGTCAAGGTCAAACATTTGGAAAATGGTGTTGAGTTTAAGATCAATGGCCAACGACTGAAGCCCTATTTAGAAGTAGACTATGATTCCATGAAATCTAGTATTCCACTCTCAGATCCAGCATAAGTGTGCAGAGACAGTCTGGCTGAAGACTATGCGCTTCTTGGGAGGCAACCCAAGCTCTCTAAAAACTTCTTTTTTATTTTATTTTATTTTATTGTCTTAATATTGTTTTATTATTATTCCGCTTCTCTTTTACTTATTTATGTCTCATTCAATGATCCAGGTTTCCACACAAGTTTGGGGGTCGTAGCTTCTGTTTTGTTCTCCGTAAATTAGCCAGAACATCTTTATATATGCAAACTTGGGGAGTATCTCTTACCTCTCAATTATTTTTTTTATTTCTAACATTGAGGACAATGTTTATCTTAAGTTTGGGGGTGAGAGAGAGTTTTATATTTTATTTGGTTTTGTTTTATTTTATTTTTATAATTGCATTCCGAAAAAAAAATGTTTGTTTTGTTTTGTTTGTTTTTAGTCCTTAATAGTTAAGCATAAGTCCTATGATGATATTGTTTGTTTTAGGGTGAAATCTTAGAAACGATAAGTCCTTTAATGTACTTTTATTTGATACTTTGAGTAGTTTATCTATGTTAGACTCGTAAGTACTTAATTATATAGGTTATTAGCAGTGAAAGCCTGAGTAGTTAGCAAAGTGACTAGTTGAGGAAATTGCATGTCGATGAATGACCATTTGCTTAGATGTCTAACCTGATTTGCTTGTGTTATGATGTGTGGTATGATTAAAAATATAAAGAAAAAGTCTCTAAAGAAAGAAATTTAACCACCTATAACCGATAAGCGTGAAGCTACCCATGGACGAGTATTATGACCATAATGAGGAGAAATGCTACCTTAAAGGGTAGGTGTGTTGAAAAAAAAAGAGAAAAAAAATTCAAAAAAGAAAAGAAAAAATGAGACAAGAAAAGAAAAAGAAAAATCAAATCATATTGAGCACAGAAAAGGAACTACATAGCTTAATTGAGATATTTAGGTTGGTTTGACCCATCGATCCCAATTTTTAAACGAAATCATTGAGTTGGCTTACCAAGGAATCAAGCTGTGAATGAACTTTTACACACACATTGTGAGTCTCACTTAGATGATTTGGCCTGTCCTCTCTAGTAGTCTGGGGTATGCCCCTTTGCTCTTGTATATTTTTCTTTTTGTTATACACTTACTTTATCCAAAAAAAAAAATTATTCAAAGACTTGGATTTGAGTTGCATTGAGTGCTTTGAAGGTTCTCTGGTTTCATTACTAGGCATTTTTTGAGGACAAAAAATTATGCGAAACTATTGGGACTATTTAATTTTTATTTTGCATGATTGTATGTTTTGAATAACGTTTGTGGGTGTCGTCGCTGTAAGCCCTCACGAGACTATAACTCGTCCACTAGGGACACCTAGGGGTTTAAAGGCTTGTTGCATATGCTAAATGCAACCGTGATTTCTTGCGAAAGTGGAGTAATAAGGATTTTCTTTATTTTTATTTTTATTTTTATTTTTATTTTTATTTTTATTTTTATTTTTAGTTTTTTGCTCGAGGACTAGCAAATGTTAAGTTTCGGGGGTATTTGATAAATGTATATTATATTATTTTAATACCTTTTAATTTAATTTTATGCTAAGTTTATATTTTATTTTACAGATTTCTATCTTAATTTATTATTTTCTATTTATGTAGGAAAGTTTTGGATTATTCTGGAAATAGAGACCAAGAAGGCATTTAAATTGGAAAGACCCCAATATTGGAAGCAAATAAACAAAATTGGAAGCAAATTGATAAATCAAATAACAAATCACGTACAAAATGAAGCACGTGACCAAAAGGAGAAATTGAAATTTGAATAGGAATAGGAATATGAGAAGTTTGCTGCCGCAAGGAAAACAAGTGCAAAAGTTAAAATGGTAGGCCCAAAAGAATTGCATTAGGGTTCAAGTTGTTTATTATAAAAAGCCATACAAAGTTGAAAACAGGGGGGAGACTACGTGAGAAAGCTAGGCTGCGCAAAGAATAACAAAAACAGAAGCAGTGCCGAGAGTTAGTGGAGGAGAGGGAGAGCCGCAGAACTTTGACAAAGAAAAGTGGGAAATTGTCCATTGCTTTGAAAAGAGAAGACAGAGGCTTCCGTGAGAGTTCTTAAAGAGGAGACGAGCAGAGTGCGAGCAAAGCTTCAAGTGATTTTGCTTAATAATTTGGGTTTTATTTCATTCTCTCCCTTTTCAATGTTCCCAATTATGTGTATTAGTTTTCTTATTTTCATGAGGAACTAATTATTTTTACTAGGGTTGTGATATAGCCTAGTTATGAACTCTTAACTAATTTCTAGTTATATGAATTTTATTATTGTTCTTTATTATTGTTGAGTATTGATGAGTTGTGTTTAATTGATAATTTAAATATAATGTTTCATCACCATTATGTTAAAATTAATTTGATGCTAATTGTGGTAGATACCATATCCAATTAGAATATAGCTTCTCACCATCAACACCATAAATTCCTAATCATAGATACCATATAGATTAGGATTTGTGTGATTTCACCCAACAACTTCAATAGAGTTTAATGTATTTGATATGTTGATAATTCACCTAGATACCATAGGGAATTTGCATGATTGAATAATTTTAGTGTCACCAGATACCATGGTCACTGAATACTTTAGAGGAGTTGATCATCAACAATGGAAAATAAATTAGAACTAATTGACTAGAGCTAGTTAAGAGGGATTAACTATGGTGAAGCATAAACCCTAGTGTTTTTATTTTCATTGATTTCAACCTTATTATTGAGTTAGTATTTTCTTTGTTTCTTTATTTTTAGTTTTTAGTTAATATTTTAATTTTTCTTGGTTATTTAAATTACATTTGTGGTGGAGTTAGAGATTTGGCTTAAATATGATTATAGAATTAACTAGTCTCTATGGGTTCGACATCTGTGCTTGCATATTGCTATACTACTTTTGGATTCGTACACTTGCTAGCATATCAAAACTGAGGCTTTAACTTTTATTCTTTAAATTTCGCAACACGCGTCGCGACGGGCAAGGAGTTGCGTCGCGACGCGTGGCACAACTTTTTCCCAAAACAGTTCAAACCATCCCAGATCCACCTTAGCGTGTTATATACCACCCTTAGGGTCTCATATAAGTTCACTTGCATACATTGCATCTTATTCCAAGCATGATACTAAGTAACGAGATCACGGACTTGAATTGAGAGGTTTAGTCTAGTTCCGAACTTATCTCGTGGTTTTTAGTCTGATCAAGTTATCGCTTATAGACCATTGCAGGAGTTGTAATTTCCTTCGACGAAGTGGTAAAGCTCCCGTAAGATTCCAACCAATGAGTGGACACTACTCTTTTAAATTGATATTTCATTTTGATATTGTTGCAACAAACTTACTTTTTATGCTTTAGGGCGATAGCTCATTTTTATTGCAGTTTTTACATAAAAGTTTATGATTTAAAGTATATTTAAGAAATAAATATTTCCAAAACATGAGTTTTAAGTTTTTTTGGGGCATGGGGGAAAAACACACCCTAGTATGTAACTTCATACATTTGGAATTGACGGACATACATATGCACATGTAGAGGACTGGGGGGACGACGATACGTAACGCCCCCAGATCCTAGTTCAGGGCTAGGGGGATGGCAATACGTAACGCCCCTAGAGCCTAGTTTCAGGTGTTAGTGTCAGAGAAGTTTTCAGAAAAGAGTCTTCATATAAAGATATTTCCGGAATTTTGGTTTTAGAACTAAATGCTTTTATAATGGTCTTTTTTTTCAGTTTTTGATCCACTCATTTAGATCGTGCGACGATCTAACCCCCACAACCAGTTTTCTATGGTTGCAGGTATTCTCGGAAGACGAGCTCGGGAGGATGGATACTAATGCAGTCACTAGGGATGGAGTCCACCAATACAAGTTAGATAGAGTGTGAGTTAGTCAGAGTCAATTAAAAGTTTTGTATTAGTCTTTGACTTGTAGGCAGTCATTATAAAAGTGTGTTTTTGAGTTTTCAGTTCAGATGTTGAGTTGTATGTAATGATTTTGAGTTTGGGCTACGGTCCCACACATAATATAATCAATTAAAGAAAAAAATATTAGTATTTGTCTATGGTTATGAAGTCAGAGGCTTATGGGGTTAGTACGGTCTATCCCATGCTGGTAACATCTCCCAGATCGGGGATTTTACAAAAAGCCCCAAAATCCAAGAAAGAAAGAAACTCTAGAACTATTCTAGACGCTAAAAAACAAGAAACAAACTTTCTAAGCTTAAGAATATTAAAAGATTACCTCAAAATCTCCTAATTTCCTTAAGCTTTCTTCTTGATTTCATCATTTTCTCTCAATTTTCTTCAAGAAATATTTTGGGAGCTTTTCCATGGAGTAGGTTTCGACCAGAGCTTCTAATGAAAGAGAAAAACAAAAATTTTCACTTTATATACTAGGGTAAAAATGAACTTGGGGGCAAAATGGTAATTTTAATTTATTTAATCACATTTAAAGAATTCAAATTCAATTTGAATTCTTCAAGCTTAAAAAATCATGGCATTTGTTACCAATAATATCTCACCACTTATCATACTAATTATGACTTATGGATAGGATATTTAATTTCTAATTATTTAATTTTTAACAATTAAATAACTAAATAATTAATTATATAATATATATATATATGTATTTTTATTTACATTAAATAACAAAATACATATATTAATGACATGTGTCAAAATCTCATTTGACAATTAATTAATATGTATCAAATCAAATTTTGTATCAAATACAAATACACATTCTATTAAATGACCGAACACCCATAATGTATTTTCGTTTTACCCGATTAAAATGATCGAATTACTCATTAAATCCGTGAAGTATTATGAATAATCTATATTATTCATAATGCATTGCCCCAAGGTCTCAACGATACACTTCATATTGTGGACTCTCTAAATTTAGGTTATCTGTCACAATATCCAATTTTTTTTTTTTTTTGTAAGAGTCAACAGTGAATATGCTCTCAATTTTGGGCGATTCGCGTCTTCTTCGTCGTGAACTTGGATCTCTTTGGTCTTCTACCAAATTGATCACCGTGATTTTTTAAATCATTTGTTTCTCTATTATCGGTTCTAGTCATCTACTATTCTGATTTCCCAGTTTTGTTTTCAATTTACCGGTTTAAATCTCGTCTTCTCCCCTCTTAAAACTTTCAGATCTAACTTCAGATCTAAACTTTCATCCCTCTTTCCCTGTCTTTCAGATCTCCCCTGTTTCGTTTTCGTATACCCTTTCTCTTACCCTCGTCTTCCTCTCCTGTTTACCCCTCACCCGTCACGCTGTCTCTTTTCCCGTTTGTGCTCGTCTTGCGTCGCCTGTGCTGCTTCCCCCATGCCTCCTTCAGGTGTGCCGTGTGTGGGGCCGCGCCTCCTTGGTACTGGCCGGTTGGCTGTTAGGTCTGTCCGGGAGGTTGCTTCCGGTCTGCACGTCCCTGTGCCGACGGTTGAGCCTGATTCTGTAGGTGGTTCTCCAGGAAACACTGCCTCTGATTTTGGCGTCCCCTCTGCGGCTGTCTGTGTTGTTGCCAGCTCTGGTGTTGGCGATCTGTCTTCTCCTCTGGACAGAATGGTTGTAGACACTGATTTGATTGTGGAGAAATTGGTCTCGTGTGGTGAGAATGCCCGTGCTTGTGAGCCAAGAAATGCCGTAGTTGTTTGTGGTGTTGATCGTTCTGGTTCTGGTGTTGGTGTTCAGTGCCCTCATTTGGACAAAATGGTTGTAGCTGCTGATTTGGGTGTGGATTTGGCTTTAGGTGGTGAGTCTGCTAGTGCTCGTGTGCCTTGTAATGTCGTAGGTGTTGTCCCTGATGTTTTGAATTTTCAGTCTGGCCCTGGTGCTCAGTCTGAGTTGAGTGCTGTCTCTGTTTCTGAAGCCGGTGAGGGAGTTGTGGTTTCTGTTCCTGTACTTTGTGGTGTTGGAGCTGCTAATGGGTGTTTGATTGAGTCTGGATTGGATGTATCCTCTGGTTGTATGGCTGGTCATGGTACTTCTGGCGGTTCTGATGGCAGCCTAATTTCTGGGGAGATTGAGGTTAAGAATGGCTTGAATATTGATGCTAGTATTCCTAGTTCTGAACTGGTTGGTTGTAATTCTGATGGTAAGGCTGCTATGGATGCTGGTACTGTTGGTTTTGGTCATGGCAGGAAGTCTTTTTGTGATGCTAATGGTGTGACTGGTAGATTGAGTGAAGTGAACCGTAGTGTTTCTGCTGGTAGAGCCTCATTGAATCCTGATTTTATGAAAGATGGTACTGTGAGGCAGAATGGTGGCTTAGGTGTGAGTCATGTTGCTTTGCCTGAAGCTTCTGTAGCTGCTGCAGGGAGTTGTCTTGGGGGCCCTAAGAGTTATGCCTCTGCTTTGAATGGTGCTATTGGAGTTGACAATCTCGATTCGTCTTTTGCTTCCACAGCTTTACATTATGTCAAACCTGATATTATTGATGGTAAAGTTGTTGTATGCCCTCCAGCAGAAGTTTTGGAAGAAGGGAGTGTGTACTGGCAGAATACTTTAGTTGGTTATTTTGTGGGAAAACGTCTACCCTTCCAAACTGTCAATTCTATTGCACACAAGTTATGGGGAAGGATGGGTTTGTTAGAAGTCCTTACGTCCGAGAATGGTTTCTTTTTGTTTAGATTCAATAGCCTTCAAGAGGCTGGTGTGGTGTTGGATGGAGCCCCTTGGCATATGGCTAATAGGCCGTTGGTTTTAAAACTTTGGCATTCTAATTTATCTTTGACTAAGGAGGATTTGTTCAAGGTCCCGGTCTGGCTCAAACTGTTTGACCTTCCTTTTTCTTTATGGACGGCGAAAGGGATTAGCTGTGTAGCAAGTGCAGTTGGGAAACCTCTCAATGTTGACTATATTACCCAGTCCAGGAAACGTCTCAGCTTTGCTCGTGTTTGTGTTGAGATTGATGCTCGGAGCCCCCTTATTGAGGAGATTGTGTTCCAACACCCTAATGGCACTAGGGTTCCTATTAGGGTTGAGTTTGAATGGGTTCCTGTGAAATGTTCCACTTGTGAAGTTTTTGGGCACTCGGTGAATTCGTGCCCCAGAAAGGCACCTAGTAAGGAGATTAAAAGTTTTCCTCAGCCTGCTATTCCTAAGCCACATCCTCCATCTACGAATAAGGATGCTCCTTTTGATTCTGCTAAGGCTCAGGAGGGGGCTTGGATCCCGGTCACTAAAAATAAGAAAGGTAAGGGTACTTCTTTGAACCATCATGTTAGTTCGAGTGATGTGGTGCCTTTGATTGCTGAGAGAATTCCTGTTTTGGGTGAGGGTTCTTCTAATGGGTTGAATCCGACTTTGGTTACTCATTCTCTGCCTGTGATTCCTTCTGAGACTGCTTCTATGGTGATAGATGGTAATTTGAAAGGGGAAAACTCCATTGACTCCTCACAACTTGGTGAGGATCTTCCTTATACTGAGGTAAATGAGTGCTCGCCGTCTGCAGTTTATGATTCGCCTACTCCGTTGGTTAACAGTTTGGCTATTAAGGCTGTTGACTCCCTGGAATCTAAGAAATTGATTTATGGTAACAAATCCAAAAAGGGTTCAGGTGGGAAAAGGAGTCAGAAGTGGAAGTCTTCTGGGGGGGGTCGTCGACGTTGATTTGTGGGTTTGGCCTTTTTTCATCTGTTTTAATGATTTTTGGTTGTTGGAATATTAGAGGTCTCAATGACCCTTTAAAACATGCTGAAGTCAGGAGGTTTTTTAGTGAGGAGAAGCTCTCGTTGTGTGGTTTAGTTGAAACCAAGGTTAAGGAGGTTAATCTTATGAATGTCTCTCGTGCGATTAATCCTTCTTGGAAGTTTTTTTGCCATTCTGATATTAGTCCGTTTGGTCGTATCTGGGTTTGTTGGAATCCTAATGATGTTGTTGTTAGCATTATTCAGTCTTCAGCTCAAGCTATTCACTGCCGTGTGACTCCTATTTCTGGGGTTTGGAATTGTGTAGTTTCAGTGGTTTATGGTGAGTGTGATTACGAGAAGCGGCGAGATCTTTGGGCTGACCTGCTTAATTGTGGTAGTATGGTTGATGATTCCCCTTGGCTTGTTTTAGGTGATTTCAATGCTATCCGTTCTCCGTTTGAGCATAGTGGTGGATCTGTGGCTTGGCCAGCTTGGAAAGATGACTTGGGTTGCTGTTTGGGTCAAGCTGGCTTGGATGATCTGCAGTATTCTGGGTGTAAGTTTACTTGGTTTAATAAGCAGATTCAGTCTCCTATTTGGCGCAAGTTGGACCGTGTTCTGGTAAATCCTTCTTGGGAGTGTATTTTCCCGGGTTCTTCTGCCCGCTTTCTTCCTTCCCGGATTTCTGATCACTCTCCTATGGTTGTTAAGCTTGCAGAGCTCCCTAAAAGGAAAATTCCCTTTAAATTCTTTCAGTTTTGGGTGGATCATCCTGATTTTCTTTCTGTTGTGGCTAGGGCTTGGGATATTGATGTTCATGGTACTCCAATGTTCCGGTTATGTTGTAAGCTAAAGAATGTTAAAGCAGCTTTGAAGAAATTTAATGTTGAGCATTTCTCTAAAATTTCTTGTCGTGTTTTGGAGATCAGGAAGGAGTTGGATAGAGTTCAATGTGCTTTACAGGACTTCCCCAGTGACCCTGCTCTGTTAGCTGAGGAAGCTTGTCTTTCAGTGAGTTATGGTGATTTGAGTCGGGCTGAAGAAGGCTTTAATAGACAGAAATCTCGTGTTCAGTGGCTTAACCTTGGGGATCAGAATTCTAAGTTCTTCTTTACCGCTATGAAGAGTTTTCATGGCCGTAGTAAGGTTACTTCTATTACTAAAGAGGATGGTACCCGAGTGGAGGAAGATGCTTTGGTTAGAGATGAGATTGTTTCCTTTTTTGAGTCCCTTTTTGGTCCTCAGCATCGTCAGCAGGATTTTGATAGGGTGACCCTCCATTCTGCCATTACTAGACATGTGACTGAGGAGCAGAGTATGGCTCTTTCTCGTGAGGTTGAGGATGAGGAGATTAAGGCTGTTTTGTTCGGGCTGAAAGACAATAAAGCTCCAGGTCCGGATGGGTTTAATTCGGGTTTCTTTAAGAAGTGTTGGAATATTGTGGGGGATGATGTCTTATGTGCTATTCATCATTCTTTTCTTCTGGTCGTCTTTTGAGGCAGGTAAATGCTACATCCATTGCTCTGATTCCTAAGATTCCTAACCCTTCCCAGGTTAAGGATTATAGGCCCATTTCTTGCTGTAACACCATTTACAAGTGCATTGCTAAGCTGATTGCGAACAGAATTAAGGTCATTCTCCCTTCAGTGATCAGTCAGAATCAATCTGCTTTTGTCGAGGGAAGGCGTATTAGCGACAATATTCTCTTATGTCAGGAATTGGTTCGGAATTATCACCGGAATGGCGGTTCCCCGAGGTGTGCTCTTAAGATAGACTTGATGAAAGCTTATGACACTGTTCGTTGGGATTTTTTGGTTGAGGTTCTGAGGACTGTTGGTATTCCTGAGAGGATGGTGGGTTGGATTCAGGAGTGTATGACTACTACGAGATTCTCTGTTTCTATTAATGGTGAGCTGAATGGATTTTTCTCTGGGGGTCGTGGGTTGCGACAAGGTGATCCTATGTCTCCTTATCTCTTTGTTTTGGCTATGGAAGTTTTATCAGGCCTTCTTCGTAATATGGCTACTGATCCGGGTTTCCAGTTCCACTGGCGGTGTTCAAAGGACCGTCTTACTCATCTCTGTTTTGCAGATGACCTTATGATTTTTTGTAAAGCAGATGCATCCTCTGTTTCTTTGATCAAGGATTGTATTGGGCAGTTCAGTGGTTTATCAGGTTTAATTCCGAATCCAGCTAAGAGTCATCTCTTCTCTTCTGGCATCTCTCTTTCTATGCAAGACCAACTGCGAGATGTGTTGAGATTCCAGGTGGGGACTCTTCCTGTGAGGTATTTGGGGGTTCCTTTGATCTCTACTAAACTTAGGGCCTCTGACTGTGCTTCTCTTGTGGATCGTATTGTTATGCGTGCTAAAAGTTGGAGTTGTAAGTTTCTCTCTTATGCAGGTCGGCTCCAGCTTATAAAGTCTGTTTTGTTCTCCATTCAAGTTTATTGGTCTTCTTTATTTATTCTTCCTAAGTCAGTGATTAGGAAGGTGGAGACTATCCTTCGTTCTTTCCTTTGGAAGGGTAGTGCGCTTATCACTACTGGGGCTAGAGTAGCTTGGAGCAAAATTTGTTTACCTCTTAAGGAGGGGGGTCTGGGTATAAAGAGTCTGGAAGCTTGGAATAGAGCAGCTATTGTCAAGCATATTTGGTTTCTCTGTTCTGGTCAGGTTTCTTCTTGGTCTACTTGGGTTTACTCTTATTTACTGAGGGGGAGAAGTTTTTGGGAGATCCCTCGTCCTTCTGATTGCTCTTGGAGTTGGCGTAAGATTTTGGAGCTTCGTTCTTGGTCCCGTCGGCGGATGAGAGTGAGTATTGGGAATGGTGAGTCGACTTTATTGTGGTTTGATAATTGGCATCCTGTAGGCCCGATTGAGTACTCATTGGGCGAGAGAGTGATTTATGATTCTGGCTTGGATAGGATGGCGACAGTTGCTTCCATTATCTCTGATTCTGCTTGGCATTGGCCCCCTTCTAGATCTGCTGCTCTTGTTGATCTGGCTCAGACTCACCTTCCGTCTCCTTCTAGTTTGAGGGAAGATATGCTGGTTTGGGAAGATGATAGACATGGGAAATTTTCTGTGGATTGTGCCTGGAATGCTTTGAGGTCGAGGAGACCCGAGATGCCTTGGTCCAGAGTTGTCTGGTTCCGGAAATCTATTCCCCGCCATTCTTTTCTTCTTTGGATGTCCATTCAGGGAGGCCTGTGTACTCAGGACAGTCTAATGAAATTTGGTATATCCTCTTGCTCGCGGTGTATCCTTTGTGGTAGTTCGAGTGAGGACATCGATCATCTTTTATTTCAGTGCCTCTTTTCATTGAGGGTTTGGTCGTCTGTGTTAGCCATGTGTGGTTTAGACTGGAGCTGTCGAGATTGGCGCCAAACTGTTGAGTGGCTTTGTCAGTTCTCTGGTGCCTCTTTATATCATCTTCTGGTTCGTCTGTCCTTTGCAGCGTCAGTTTACCATATATGGAGGGAGAGGAATGCTCGCACTCATGATATGCCTCTTAGGCCAGTTTCTGTTCTTCTATATGATATTGTTTTTGATGTTCGGAATCGTGTTAGTTCTTTACGTAAGGTGACTCCATCTTATGACAATAAATGGCTTCACCTCTCGTGGCACTTGCCCGATGACATCTTTAGTTGATCTATTGTAGCCGATTGGCTTTCTTCTAGGAGGGCTTGTCCTCTCTAGATCCTGGGGGATGCCCCTTTGCTCTTGTATAGTTTTCTTTTGGTTATAATACTTACCTTATCCAAAAAAAATATCCATTTTGTGTCCATATTCACCCACTCGTAAATTATGACGATCACGTATATCTCGCTAAACTATGCAATCGAGGTCATTGCATAGGTCGATATAATCCTCCGTCACAGGCTATCAATATTATACCGGGGATATAGATAAGAACGTCAAATTCCTAGGTATAATATAGTCGACTTTTAAATTTATGATCTCTACATAACACTCGGATCTCACTTCTGAAGTATACCACAACCATGGATTTACTAGATCGCAAATACGTATATGATACATATGCTGACAGAACTCACTTGGTTGGAAACCAAGCAAACCCCAAGCATCTTTCTCAAAACCCCAAGAACTTTGAATACTGATTTTGTAGGAACAAAACCCAACCAAGATCAGCCCTAACCACCATGAAACTCACGTCCATGATAACCACAAGCATGAAATCTATTGTATTTTGCTAGCAATGGCGCGCCACTAAGTTGCCAAGCTTAGATAAGTCAATTTGACTTGAAAAGGGGAATCCCTCCCTCAACAAGTTTTGGCCATAGCCATGGAAAGCTCAAGCTTTTCTCTCTTTCAATATTGTATATTACGTTCGTTGTCTCCAAAATACAAAGAAGAGTCATATAATAGGGTTACAAGAGAGTAAAAGACTAAAATGACCCTAGAGCTAAAATTACCAAAAGCCCTAAGTCAAGCACCTCAACCACGACCATTAAGGTCCTTTTGCACCTAAATAAACTTAAAACAAAGATTAGAAGTTAATATCACTTAAGCTAATTGAGGTGCTTACATGCTATAGTAAATTGACGTGCTTCCGGCTAAGTAGAGATCTAAGCATAATTAAGCCTAATGGCATAGTCAACCATGCTAATTACATCATAAATAAAGTCAAAATGTCGAGCATAAATGACAAGAAACCCACTTGGATTCGAAATCCAAGCAAACCCCAAGCAATGGACAGAACCCCAAGAACCGCGAATATGATTTTGTAGAAACAAAACCCTTCCAAGGCCACAAAGAAGACCCACAAAGAACTTGCCCTTGAGAACCTTTAAGATGAATCCTTGTAGTGTTTTGCTAGCAATGGAGACGCCACTAAGTTTGCCAAAACTTAGATAAGTCGATTCAAACTTGAAAAGTGGAATCCCTCCCTTACAATAATTCGGCCATAGCCAAGCTTTAAGCTTTTGAGTTTACAAATTCGTTGGTTGCCTCAAATGAAGAAGAAAGTAAGCTTAAATAGTGTTACAAAAAGAAACCCTAAAGGCATAAAGACAACAATGCCCCTAAAAACGAAATTACACAAATATCAAGTCTTTAAGTCTTCAAATGCCTAGGAAGCTTTATTCTAAACTGATTTGGGCCAAGTGAAATGGTTTTGGGCCCTTTCCATCGAAGCCCACATGCATCTCTATTTGTTTGTTGCAGTCGGCCATAAAACTCTGAAATCCCGCCATTGCTTCTCTGAGTCTTTTGGTCCTCTGCCTCGTAATTGGCCCTTCTGGTACTTGTAATGCGTCCTTTGGTTTGTTGTCGGCCTAGATCATGTCAATAAATGACAAAAATGCCCCCATTTGGCCGAATTCAACATAGTCCCAAAATGGGTGAAATCAGGTCAAAAGGGTGCTGGTGCTGAAGCTGCTCTGCTATGCTTCAGTCTGAGCTGATCTGGGTCAAATGAAATATCTTGGGGACCTCTCTGGTTATGCCCATATGTGTCTCTGGGGTGCACTTGACTTGGTTGCTGCAACTGGTCACATAGCTTTGAGCTAGTCCCGCAAAGGCCTCTCTGATCTTCTTTGCTCTTTGGCGTGTGATTGGACCTGTTGACAACTGTATGGGTTCCTCCAAGTTGTTAGCTGCATCCTGTAATGTCTCTGGTGTGGTTGGACTCATGTCATTCCCTCATTGTTGAAAAGGATTCGACCTCGAATCCGAACCTGCATTAAAAATAAAATAAGTCAGAAATATTAAACATTGCAGGAACGCCAAACTCACCAGGAAGATCAAGCTTGTAAGTATTGTCGTTGATCTGCTCTAAGACTTGAAATGAACCATCTCCTCTTGGTTGCAACTTGGATCTTTTCCTCTTGCATATAAAGGCACACCCAATTGCCGGGGTCAAACACAATGCGTTGGAAACCTATTATTCTCACCAACTCTGCCTTTCCCTTATCATTCATACTCCCAAGCTTATAACAATCAAAGATAATAAATCCATAGGAGTTAAAGAATTAGAATCATAATCAATCTCATAAGGCAAGTAAAAACTAGAAGAATGAATGCATCTATTATATGCAAACTCTAACCCCGCTATTGCGTCTGTGATCTTCTTAGTTCTTTGGCGTGTGATTGGGCATGTTGGCAATTGTAAAGGCTCTAATGTTCCTTGGGTGACTGCATTCATGTCAAATGTTGTCCCTTGATCATGTCATTCTCCTGTTGAGTTTCTAATATAGGTCCCAAGATCATGAAATCAAGCATAAAAAACGCATGAATACATCAAGGAATAAGGCGAAAACATTACTCACATTGAACGGTTTGAGATGCGAAGAACAAGTTGCGTTTTTGCCACCTTGTTGAAGCTCGGTTTGGCCTCCTTGAACAGCAGGGACTGCTCGGTTTTGGGCTGTGGTGGCTCCTCCAAAATCGGCCATTGAAGACCTCCATTGAAGCTCCAAAAATGGATTCCAAACTCATAAATTCGTTTCCCTATCACCTATGTATAACCCAAGGTGTGTGCTAGCACTTAGATCTTGCAACAAGATCCAAAAGCTTCTCCATTTGCTCGGTCAAACCAGAAGAAAAGATGAAGAAAACGGTCATGGAGACCGTGAGAGAGAGATGAAGGTTTTTGGCTCCAAAAGCCTAAAACCGTAAAATGAGAGAAAGAATGAGTTACCAAATAAAAAATTGTAAAAGGGTTTATATAATTTCCAAAATATATAATAAACCATTTACCTTTTTTCTATTTCAAAAAACAAAGCATTAATGCTTGTCAATCACCACAAATCAACTATATCAATCACTCAAATGTCACATCACTCAAAGTGACATGTGATTTGACGTTTGATGTGACTTGCGATTTGACGCTTGATTTGACTTGCGTGCCGTACTCGCATTCGAAATACGAATGCGCTCGCAATAATCTCGGGCTCGGGTTCGCTAATTCCAAATTAACGAATTTTCCGTGCGTCGTAATTAAATGATTACGCCTAGCGAAATCACTATTCACGTCGCTAACGAATTAATTCTAAATTAATTCGTTCGCCCGAATTAAAATCTACTTTTAATTCCGCGTCGAAATCCAATTTCGTTTAATATATCAAATATATTATTTATCGATTAATTCCAAATTAATCGTTCTCTCTCTTTAACGATACTTTATCCGAGATAAAAATCCTCTGTAATTAATCCCAGATTAATTTTCTCTCTCTCGAAATTAATCTTCTCTCTTTACTAATTAATCCCAGATAATCATAGTGCGAGTCATACATCATCGGTGAATCTTTGGGAAGCGACCCATGAGATCTCCGGATATGTTGGCCGGTAAATACGGTCGCGGACTATCCGAACACGTAAGTACCTCGTACTACGTTTATACCGATTTACAAGACAAGGTTGGCTTCTAGCGAAGCGCCATGCCTACCCAATTCTCCAGAAATATTCTTACAGGAATATATAGATCTGTATCAAGCGTAGTATACCGTAGTATTGCGTATATCAGCCCAGTATCGGATAGTCACGTGCTAGGGCTGGGCCTGGATAAGTGTCTGCCCCGTCTGAAGCACATGTCGGATGTCTGGTAACTAGTCTCTATAATCGGATATACATGACCTTGTCATAATATCCCGATGGCCGGCCAGCACTTCAGAGCACAAAATACCGTATCCTGCGTGACATCATCTCCACTATGACTGGAGTGATACTTCCGTCTTGACATCACACCCAATACACTACGACTCTCTGATAAACCCAGAAGTGGTGTACGCAGAACCGGGGTTAAAGCCCTGTACCACCAAGACCAAAGTCTACAATTATCGCAAGTATTAGCGATGTAAGTCTCAGGTTAAGACTATACACACCTACCTTGATTTCGGCCTCCCATAGACACATAGTCATAATACCAATGGGATTCCGAGGGGCTATCCAGAGCGAAGCTTTTCCCGTACCATCGGTGTGAAACACGACCTCCTATCGCACTTGCATAAGTATCCGATACTTATATATATGAGAACTATGCCGTTGTGCCCTCACAACGCACACAAGTGCATACTAGCCTATTCCGCATTATCGATGTCCAGTCTCGATAAATTCCGGCTAGGGATATTTATGATTAAACCTTTGGGGACTGATACTGTCTCATATCATTCTCAGTCACAGGAACTAATCATAGGGACCTCTCTTCATTTATATATCTATGGTGATCTAATCACAAATGATGAGAGTGCATTTCCTTGTCACATAGTTAATTTGCTACAACAACACAATGATCTGTGCAAATAGTGACGCTATGGGTCATTTTGTCCAACAATCTCCCACTTGGCACATAGCCAGTCACTCAAGTGTCCTACACCCGAACTATGTACGGTTGGCTCAAACTGCTGAGAATGCATTCGTCAGCGGATTTGCTTGATTATCTCATCTTGATGCGATTTATTCGATCATCACATCGCCACGATATATGATCCGAATGAATCAGATGAGTATCTAAGTATGTATCTGGATCGTTGATGAGACCATTAATTTTTCCTGTGCTGACGCCTAGCTCAGCTGCTACAGAACTATATCTAATCTAATTAGATTTGTATCGACCCAAATGACTTCTATTGCTGCTTCAGCTGCAGCAACAACCCGCATTTGTTGTTTATTCGGTAACAGTATCTTACTTGGAAGATTTCCAACTCACTGTACCGTTATTCAAACTATATAGTACCGTTTGCGACTTTTAGTCGTCTTTATCGGTTATAGGAAACTTGCTACAGGACCCCCGTCACTTCAGTTCTCCTTCTCCATAGACTAAGACAGCATCCTTAGTTCTCTAAGATACTAACGGTGTTCTTACATCAATCCAGTGACTATCACTCGGATTGGCCTGTTTGTGAATCCGTATGCTCAAAGCGTATGATGATACCAGGTCTCGTACATTTTTCAATGTACGGTTCTATGAGAGTATTGCGAAAGCCAAGCTTTCGCCGATATTTATTTTATGGGAATATCATTTCCAAGAAATGACGTATTATCATTATTTTATAGGACAGCCACTATCAGTGCGCTCCCACTAACCTTCTTATATATACACTAGAATTATTTTCGTTTGAATTAAATCATACATCATTATGATTATATCAAAACGATAATTCCAAGAACCTAATGCTTGCTTAAATCCCTCATGGATCGAATAATCTGCATTATCCAAATGGATTACCGTGGCAACAGGTAAAAAGTTGAATCGTAATCACACAATGTTGATAACGATACCTTTCCGTTAAAGCCTAGCTTTATACGTTGGTATGTTGTCATCCATGTATGTCTTCCTAGAAGACATATAGTACCAATAGGCACAATGCCTTGTGGTACATCAACTAGTATCCAAACTGGTGATATACATGGAATCCATTTCGGATTACATGACACTTTGCCATAATTAGGGAGTTGATACTTGTATCACTTCCTCATACGTAGTCAGTTAGTATTCCTCAATAAGATAGAATCTTTATGAGGTGCGATCAGAAACCATACCCCAGTTGTTTTCTGACTCTATCCGACCTACGCGGTTCTTGTGTATTCGAAGATTAATGGTAATAGTCTCATCTTGGATGAACTATTCATGTTCCATTAAGATTCAGTGCCTTGAACAGTATTACTCCGATTTCATCGAGTTATATATCCTCTCACTTACCACTGCATATCGGTATTCCTTTCAGGAAAACCGTATGGTGAGTAACAATCTAATTGTTCTCTTGTGAGATGATATAAGTACAATACTTATGGTATCCTAGGATAACCTACATTTGGCACTTTCCTATTTGGGTTTTAGTTTGGTATCATCCAAACATATGCCTAGCATACCCAAATTTCAGGGAATGAGAAACCCGGTTTTCTTTCCCGTTCATATCTAATATGATATCTGTCAAACAGATTATTATGGAACCTTATTCAAAATAAGTTCTTGCACTGTTTAAAGCTTATCCGTTGAAGGAAATGGTTAGCTCAGAGCGACTCGTGATTAACCTTATTATTGTCTAACAAAATTCGGTTAATCCGATCCGTTCGGACACACCGTCAAACTGAGTATTCCGGGAGGAGTCCTTATTTGAAAGAATACTATACTCTTTCATAAAAACTAGAAACTTATTGCTTAAGTATTTCCATTACAGTCTTACCATGACGGTTTAATACTTTAGCCGATCTATTTGTCTATTTCGTGTCGAAACTCTAAAAGTTTCCGATTTGTGTTTCAAAAGAAACACATAACCATACGCGATGCCACATCCGTACAGGTCACGAAATATTCAAATCCATATCTAGCCTAGCTAGACAGGGCCCACTTGCTTCACTATGAAGTAGGGCTAACAGATCGGTGGCATTTACACTTTTACCAAGTAAATAGTGTTTTAGGCACTTTGCCCAAATAGACTAGATTCATAGACTTTATTGAATGGAATCAAATCAGTCCTAGTACCCGCTCTTCAAAAGTGCGGATATACGCTTCTTGTTAGTAGTGTCCTTGACAACTATCCACAATTTAAGTTTCTTAACTGATCAAATCAGTTCGTTTGATATATTTATTTGTCATGTTATATATTTGAGATATTATTTTATTCAAAATATAAATCTGTTATTCACATTAATGTGTTTATCTCAATATCATCTTTATATAATGAAACACTTTAGTGTTCTAGAATATAAAGGTACACCCGCAGCGGGTTATACGCGATATAGAGATAATGTTTCTAGTCAAACTAGCTACATTATAACAGTTTCTAAATTTAAGTACTAACCCGAAGGTAGTTCTAAATTCAGATATCTACGGTTAAAACAGCGACTTTCGTCCCGTTTTCAATTCACAGATAAATCTCAATTGAAGTCAGTATCCTGTTCAAAATGATTCTGAACATCAATATATATATATTTTATGTACCACACTAAGTATCTAAATCCAATTTTAATACTTGCTGTGAACATAATTATGACAAAACATAATGGATTAAGCACTTAAGTTATCATTACATGATCTTCCAAAGATTATGCTCTCTACTATTGCGTAACTCCAGGCTTAGGCATAATACGTTATTTTATCAAATAAAATAAGTTATTATTTTTCCAGGACCATCCTGGAATTTATTCCCAATTTGAAAATAAAAACCGTTTAAATACATTTTCGCCCAGGATTATGTCTTAAACATTAATCTTTTCATTTTATATCTTGATTCTAATAGTCCAACTATATAATCAACGATTTGTGGTACTATTTATTATAATGATTATAATAGTCCAACATATAATCAAATATAATCTAAATTAATTAACCTCAATTACATTGATTACTATAGTCCAACTATAAAATCAACTGTAAACTGAAATTAATTAATTCAAATATATTGATTAATATAATCCAATTATATATAATCAAATATAATACAGTCCAACTGTTTATAAAAAAAACAATTTAATATTAGTCCAACTAACATTTAATCTAACGACGAAATAATTTGAATGAGCGCGTATGGCGAGTAATTGAACGAGTATTGCAAATTCAATTCTTGCCTCCCACTATTTTTCGGCGAGCCTCTAACCCTCTGTCGAGTACTCGGGAAACTGTGTTTCCTAGTGGGCTAGGATCCCGTTAAATATCACACAATCTTGACTTTGGCCAACAAATTGTATGAATAATTAACTAGGTAGATCTCGAAGATCATTTGATCTCATCCAATTCCTAGATCCAGTAGGCGGATATCCAAATCCTAAACATATATCTTATATATGCCAATACATCCAATGTATTACCTAACCTTTTCCTCTGAATCAACTAAGCCTTGGCTTTGGCACAACAAACCTAGTGATCCCAGTCAAGTGTGACCCATTGACCATGGAAAGCTTCATAATCAATGTCGATGGACAAGAAGTGGTCTTGACTTTGGCCAACAAACACCAACTTGGACAAGACACCGATATGGAACAAAGCTCTCGTGATTCAAACACATCTTCGACGGACAAAGGGCTGACTTGGCCAACAACCCAATGCCAATCTCGGATCTTGAGTGAGAATCACTCAATGAAAGGAAAACACACTTGATATTGAGCGAGGGTTTTTCGCGTGCAAATGGCTACCATTTATTATTCTCTTTTAAGGTCTTTCATCATCATACACCCTTAAACATGCATTCTAAACATATAATAAAGCGCATATGAAATAAATAATAATGATATGCGGATGGATACTTTACATTGATCCTAGATCAAATCTCTCATTTTCTCTCTCCAAAGCTAGCACATGTATTTACTTCTACCCGTTACACTAACACTTCTAAAGAAACCTCATTTACATTGAGGGGAATAGGTGAGAAGAGAATACAAAGAGTATAGAGGTGATAAGGCTGGACACGCAGGTCCAATTAATAAATCAAATTTATTACAATTTCCAAAATTCGGCCAACCTTAGCAATTTGGGGGAAAATTGTTCCAAACACTTTTTCAACAAATTGATCCAATCAATCCTCAATTAAACATACTTTAAGCATTTCATCATCCAATTTCATTAAACATGCTCAAAATCAAGTTTACCCAAATTAAAGTTTGGCCAACAATAAGCAAATTGGGGAAAATCAATCCAATTAATTTTTCTTCAAATTGATTACATATAACTCTAAGTTATTCATATACAAGCATTCTTAAACAAACAATTTGTCAAAATCATGCTTAAATCAAAAAGCCCCAAATTTTGCTAAGAACCCAAATTCGTTTTATGCACAAATGGCTCAAGATACCCTTGTTGAGTTTCAATCAAGTCCCAATGATCATTTATAAGCATAAAAACGAGTTGAATACAACCAATGAGGTGCGGAAAAAAACTCACATAGATCGGTAGAGATGCACCGAAGAGATGACCACGAACTGCTCTCCCTGTTCGGCAGTGAGCTGCGCATGGTAGGGGCTGTACGGTGTGACTGGGTTCGGCTTCTCCAAGGTTCGGCCATTGATGGACGCCATTGAAGCTCCAAGCTTCAAGCTTCCAAGCTCACGAACTCACTTCCCTATCACCTTAGGATGCCTCAAAGAGTGTGCTAGCACATAGATCTTGTACACAAGATCATGCTTCTGTAATTTCTTTCGGTCAAACCAGAGAAAGAGATGAAGAAATTGGTCCAAGACCGAGACGAGAGAAGAAGATGAAGTTTTTGGCTCCAAAATGAAAACGTGTACAGAGGAGAGAGAGGAGGGAAAAGAAAAAGTAATAGGTTTTATTGATTTATTTCCACAAATAAATAAAACATATATACCAAAATCTTTTCCAAAAGCAAAGCATTAAATGCTTGTCAATCAACACAAATCAACTCACATCAATCAATCAAATGTCACATCACTCAAAGTGAATGTGATTTGACGCTTGATGTGATTTGCGATTTGACGCTGATTTTGACTTGCGTGCCGCACTCGAATTCGAAATGCAAATGCGCTCGCAAACAATCCCGGGCTCGGTTCGCTAATTCCAAATTAACAAATTTCCGTTGCGTCGTAATTAAATGATTACGCCTAGCGAATTCACTATTCACGTCGCTAACGAATTATTTCGTTCGCCCGAATTAAAATCAAATTTCAATTCCGCGTCGAAATCTAATTTCGTTATAATATATCGAATATATTAATTTATCGATTAATTCCAAATTAATCGTTCTCTCTCTTTAACGATATTTTATCCGAGATAAAATATCTCCGTAATTAATCCCAGATTAATTTTCTCTCTCATCGAATTAATCCCAGATTAATTAAAGTGCGAGTCATACGTCATCGGTGAAACTTCAGGAACCGACCCATGAGATATCGGATATGTTGGCAGTTAAATACGGTCGTCGGACTATCCGAACACGTAAGTATCGCGTACTACGTTTATACCGATTTACAAGACAAGGTTGGCTTCTAGCAAAGCGCCATGCCTACCCAATTCTCCAGAAATATTCTTACAGGAATATATAGATATGTATCAGGCGTAGTATACAAATTGTATTGTGTATATCGGCCCAGTATCGGATAGTCACGTGCTAGGGCTGGGGCTGGATAAGTGTCTGCCCCGTCCGAAGCACATGTCGGATGCTGGAACATAGTCTCTATAATCGGATATGCATGACCTAGTCATAATATCCCGATGGTTTGCGCAACATAAGCGCACTAATACCGTATCCTGCGTGACATCATCTCCACTATGACTGAAGTGATACTTCCGTTCTGACATCACACCCAATACCCTACGACTCTCTGATAAAACCAAAAGTGGTGTACGCAGAACCGGTTTTTAAAGCCCTGTCCCACCAAGACCAAAGTCTACCGATTATCGCAAGTATTAGCGATGTAAGTCTCAGGTTAAGACCATACACACCTACCCTGATTTCGGCCTCCCATGACACATAGTCATAATCCTGGGATTCCGAGGGGTCTATCCAGAGCGAAGCTGTTTCCCGACCATCGGTGTGAAACACCAACCTCCTATCGCACTTGCATACGTATCCAATACTTATATATATGAGAACTATGCCGTTGTGCCCTCACAACGCACACAAGTGCAATACTAGCCTATTCCGCATTTATCGATGTCCAGTCTCGATAATACTCCCGGCTAGGGATATTTAATGATTATCCTTCGGGGATTGATACTGTCTCATATCATTCTCAAATCAGGAACTAATCATATGGACTCTCTTCATTTATATATCTATGGTGATCTAATCACAAATGATGAGAGTGCAATTTCCTTGTCACATAGGTAATTTGCTACAAACAACACATGATCTGTGCAAATAGTGACGCTATGGGTCATTTTGTCCAACAATCTCCCACTTGGCACATAGCCAGTCACTCAAGTGTCCCACACCCGAACTATGTACGGTTCGCTCAAATTGCTGAGGAAAGGTTTTCGTCAGCGGATTTGCTTAATTATCGTCTGACGCGTTACACGATCATCACATCGCCACGATGTATGATCCGAACGAATCAGATGATATAGAAGTATATATCTGGATCGTCGATGAGACCTTTAATTCCTTAGCATGTGCTGACGCCTAGCTCAGCTGCTAAAAGAACTATATCTAATCTAATTAGATTTATTTTCGATCCAAATGGCTTCTATTGCTGCCTCAGCTGCAGCAATAATCCGCATTTGTTGTTATTCGGCAACAGTTATCTTGCTCGGAAGATTTCCAGCTCACTGTCCCGTTATTCAAACTTTATAGTACCGCAGTATTTACGGGTTTGAAACTTGCAGCAGTGATCCTAGTCACTTCAAGTTCTCCTACTCCATATTTAAGACAGCATCTTTAGTTCTCTAAGATACTAATAGATGTCCTTTAACTTCAATCCAATGACTATCACTTGGATTGACCCGATTGTGACTCCATATGCTCGAAGCGTATGAGACACCAATACAAGTACATTTTAAATGTACAATTTCCAGAGAGTGTTAAACAACTCCCAAATCTATCCCTGTAGATCTTTATTCCTTGAATAAAGGTTGTTACTCCCCAGAATTCTACGGAGAATTTCTATGAAAGAATATCTATGAAAGCCAAGCTTTCACCAATTGCTTATGGGATTTCATTGTCAGTGCCCTCCCACTAACCTCCTTATATACACAAGAATATTTCATTTGAGTCAAATCATAAACCATTATGATTATTTCAAAACGTCAGTTCCAAGAACTTTATGCTTGTTTTAATCCAAACATGGATCGAATAACCCGCAAACCTTGTTTGTCGGTTATACAAAATCGTCAGGATGTTGTAAGTATCCTCCAAAAGGTTTCCTTTTCAGGAAAGCGATTTTGATCTGCAACTGACACATTTCATAAATGAAATATGCAGTTATCAACAAGCATCTTCAAAATGGATTTACCATGGCAACAGGTAAAAGGTTGAACCGTTATTAACACAATGTTGATAACGATACCTTTCCGTCAAAAGCCCAGCTTTGTACGTTGGTATGTTGCCTTCCATGTATGTCTTCCTTGAAGACGTTTAATGTACCAATTAGGCACAATGCCTTGTGGTACAAAACACTAGTATCCAAAATAGTTGTTATATATGGAATCCATTTCGGATTCATGGCACTTTGCCATAATAGGGAGTCGATACCTCGTATCACTTCCTCAAAATTGTCGGTGGATATACCTTCATAAGATGACATCTTTATGAGGTTAGATCAGAAACCCATACCCTAGGTCGTTTTCTGACTCTATCCGATCTACTCAGTTCTTGTGTATTCGAAGATTAATGGTACATATTCATCATTGATGAACTATTTGTGTTCCATTATGGACCTTGTGCCTTGAACAGTATTACTCCGATTTTCATCGAGTATCACTATCCTCCCACTGACCACTGCATATCGGTATTCCTCTCAGAAAAAAACCGCATGGTGAGCAACAATCACATTGTTCTCATGTGAGATTTATAAGTACTATACTTATGGTTTCCCTTAGGATAACCTATATTGGCACTTATCCCATTGGGGTCTTAGTTTGGGTATCATCCAAACGTTATGCCTGGCATACCCAAATTATCAGGAATGAGAAACCTCGTTTTCCCTGTTCATATCCTATATGAATCTGTCAAACAGATTTATATGGAACCTTATTCTAAATAAGTTATTTGCACTGTTAAACTTATCCGTTGAAGGAAATGGTAGCTCAGAGCGACTCATGATTAGCCTTATCATGTCTAACATGATTCGGTTAATCCGTTTTGGACACACCGTCACTTTGACGTGTTCCGAGAGGAGTCCCCATTTGAAGAATACTATACTCTTTTCAAGTATATAAGAAACTATTGCTTAAGTATTTCCATTACGGTCTTACCGTGACGGTATAATACTATAGCCGATCTGTTTGTCTATTTCGTGTCGAAACTCTAAAGTTTCCGATTTGTGTTCTTCAAAAGAAACACATAACCATAACATGATGCCACATCCGTTTAAGGTCACGAAATATTCATGTTCACATCTAGCCTAGCTAGATATGGGCCCACTTACTTCACCATGAATAGGGCTAACAGTCGGTGGCCCTTATACTATTACCAAGTAAATAGTATTTAGGTACTTTACCTAATAAACTATTTCGAGACCTTATTTGAATAGTCAAATAGTCCTAGTACCCACTCTTCAAAAGTGTGGTGGATATACGAGTAGTTTAATTGTGCTAGGACAACAATGCCACAAAATCAGTCTCTATTGATCCAAATCAATTTGAGCTATTTATTTGTCATTTTATATGTTTGAGATTTTATTTATATTCAATATAAATTCTGTTATTTACATCTAATGTATTTATCTCAGTATCATCTTTATATAATAAAACACTTAGGTTCTATAATATAAAGGTTTATCTGTAACAGATTAAACACTGATATAGAGGATAATGTCTCTAGTCAAACTAGTTACATTTAAACAGTTCCTAATTTAAGTACACACCCAATGGTAGTTCCTAAACTTAGGTATCTACGGTCGTCGAAACAGCGACTTTCGTCCCCGTTTCCGGATTCGAGAGAATCTCGGCTTGAAGTCAGTATCCAGCTCATCGCGGATTCTGAACATCAATACATATATTTATGTACCACACTAAGTATTTAAAATCCAATTCAATACTAGTAGTGAACATAACTTTGACAAATATTTTTAAGTTAGAGCCTCGCCCTTTTTAATTCCTTCGTGTCTGCCATATCCAAATGGTAGTCACTGTGGTATATGTCAATTATCTTTTCAATATTTTAGGAACGTAGGCAAGCCTTGGGTTTTTAGAATATCGAAACGATGTGCACCTCGTGCTACATGCCCAATTGCAAACTTTAGACTTTATCTCCTCTAGAATAGTCCATTAATTCTCCAAAGAATTATAAATTGCAATTTTAATACTTTAAATCTAAAATTAGATTTATGACAAGTATATTAAATTAAGCATTAAAGTCATCATCACATAAATCTTCCAAAGATTTTATGCTCTACTTATTTTGCTTAAATTTGGGCTTAAGGTATAATAAGTTATTTTTATCAAATAAGTTAACCTATTATTTATTCCCAATTTGAAATTAAAGTCGTTTTAAATACATTTTCACCCAGGATTATGTCTTACACATTTTAATCTTCATTTATATCTTGATTCTAATAGTCCAACTATTTAATCAACGATTTGTGGTACTATTATTATAATGTTATAATAGTCCAACTATATAATCAAATCTAATCTAAATTAATTAACCTCAATTACATTGATTACTATAATCCAATTATAAAATCAACTGTAAACTGAAATTAATTAATTCAAATATATTGATTAATATCAGCCAATATATATAATCAAATAGGTAATACAGTCCAACTGTTTATTAAAACAACAATTTAAATATTAGTCCAACTAACATTTAATATTACGACGAAATAATTTGAAATGAGCGCGTATGTCGAGTAATTGAACGAATATTGCAAATTCAATTCTTGCCTTCCCACTATTTTTCGCGAGCCTCTAACCCTCTGTCGAGTACTCGGGAAACCGTGTTTCCTAGTGGGCTAGGATCCCGTTAAATATCACACAATCTTGACTTTGGCCAACAAATTGTATGATAATTAACTAGGTAGATCTCTAAGCTCAATTGGATCCAATCCAATTCCTTGATCCAGTAGGTGGACAGCCAAGTCCTAACCATATCCTATATATGCCTATATATCCAATATATACCCTAACCTTTTCCTCTGATCAACTAGGCCTTGGCTTTGGCACCACAAACCTAGTGATCCCAGTCAAGCGTGGACCATTGAACCATGGAAGCTTCGTAATCATGTCGTTGGACAAGAAGTGGTCTTGACTTGGCCAACAAACCACAAACTTGGACAAGACACCAATATGGAACAAAGCTCGTGATTCAAACACATCTTCGACGGACAAGGGCTTGACTTTTGGCCACAACCCATGCCAATCTAGGATCTTGAGCAAGAATCACTCATGGAAGGAAAAACGCAGGCATGATATTTGATGAGGGTGGGCGTTTTGGGCAAATTGGCTACCAATTTAATTATCTTTGTTAAGGTCTCATCATCATACACCCTTACACATGCATTCTAAACACAAATAAAGCGCATATGATAAAATAATAATGATATGCGGATGGATATTTTACACCATTGGATCCTAGATCAAATCTCTCACTTTCTCTCTCCCGCTAGCACAAATATTTCTTCTACCCGTTACACTACACTTCTAAAGAAAACCTCATTTACATTGAGGGGAATAGGTGAGAAGATAATACAAAGAAATAGGAGATAATGCTGAACTCGCAGGTCCAATTAATAAATCAAATTTATTACAACAATTCCAAAATGCCCCACCGGCTAATATCCATCCGATATACATTATTCAAACATCACAACCATGTATTCATACAAGCATGTTATCAATCAATCAATCAATTAATTAATCTGATAATTAGTGATCATCCAATGTTCAAACAAAGATTTGATTTTGTTCGAGTCAAACTCGTCTTATTGAAAAGTACTAAAGTACGAATTCCCGAATTAAAAATTAAACTACCATTTAGATCCAATTCAATTTGTATTTAATTCTAATTCACTATTTCATATAAAACCCTTTTCGACTTAAATTCCAAATTTAATCGCTACGGGTCTCAAAGCCCGATTAATATCCAATATTAATTTAATTAAAGTCTAATGGCTTTTAATTAATTTCTTAAGGCGTGTTTTTGGTCAACTCGGGTCAAACCCGCAACCAATCCAATCCGGGAGTTACCCCATAAGCCTATAAATTAATCTTGGCCCATTAGGCCCAATTAAACTTTAAAGGTTCATTAGTCGCATTTGGGCCTTTTGGAAGCGGTTTTGGGCCTAATTGGATCCAACCAAATTTTGGCCTAAACCAACTTTGTACAACAAAGTCCAATAAACCAATAACAACTTTAAAAAGCCCAAATCCAATTTTAAGGCCCAATAATTTAATTCCAAAATTCCAAATTTCCAATTAAATTACCTAAAGTGTATAACATTATTAATTACCCAAATCAAAGTTTCCAAAACATCAAATTTGTCCAATTAATCATGCTTATCATCAATTAATCATATCCAACATAATTTGATCAAAATCAAACCAAATTCATGCTTCAGTGTCTCGGCCAAAGAGGGAAATATGCCCACATCAAAATTCAATCCAATTGAACCAAATTAAACATAAATTCAACATCCCCAATGATTTCCAAGTCATCCAATGAACCAAAAATAAAAAATCCAAGACATTATGGCACTTACTAAATTCGGCCAACATTAGCAATTTGGGGAAAATTGTTCCAAACACTTTTTCAACAAATTGATCCACTCAATCTCAATTAAACCTACTTTAAGCATTCTTAACTCATCCAATTTCATTAAACATGCTCAAAATCAAGTTTACCCAAATTAAAGTTTTGGCCAACACTAAGCAGTTGGGGAAAATCAATCCAATTAATTTTTCTTCAAATTGATTACATATAACTCTAAGTTATTCCTATACAAGCATTCTTAAACAAACAATTTGTCAAATCATGCTTAAATCAAAAAGCCCCAAATTTTGCTAAGAACCTAAATTCGTTTTATGCACAAATGGCTTCAAGATACCTTGTTGAGTTTCAATCAAGTCCCCAAGGATCATTTATAAGCATAAAAACGAGTGAATACAACCAAATGAGGTGCGGCAAAAAACCACATAGATCGGTCGAGATGCAACGAAGATGGACCACGAACTGCTCTCCCTTGTTCGGCAGTGAGCTGCGCATTGGTAGGGGATGTTCCGGTGGTGACTGGTTCGGCTTCTCCAAGGTTCGGCATTGATGGACACCATTGAAGCTCCAAGCTTTCAAGCTTCCAAGCTCACGAAACTCACTTTCCTATCACCTTAGGATGCCTCAAGAGTGTGCTAGCACATAGATCTTGTAACAAGATCATTG